>CAEGAE010094595.1:0-125443 GCA_903067095.1 Girardinus metallicus | reverse complement strand
CCCATGTAGGCAGTGACCCTACATGGGCAAACCCATGTGGGGCCATCGTGGAAACCGCGGACAAACCCATTTGGGTCCCATATAGCCTGCCCTCTTTTTTCCTAGGTGTGCTGGCTGGGTATGCCCCTAGATTCAATATAAAACATTTATGTTAACGCCAATCTTTAAAACTTTTTCAAGTAAACAAAAATGCTGGTCACCACTGTCTCCACAGCAAAAAAAAAAAAAAAAGCAAAGGCTTTTTCTTGTAACAATGATAGTTTCCTGTTTTCTGAAGGGAAGGAAAGTTTTATTGCAACCAAGATAAATGTGCAAATGTTGGAATGTACATCAATGGAAAGAGTTGTTTACTCTTTGCATAAAGTTTGATGCCAAATGCCTTCATAAAAAGTTCAGGGAAAGGTTGTTTTGAGACTGTGATGACTAAAACAAGGCTTTTTCACTCTGCTTGATCTTTTTCCCAATCAATCCTTTTGACTCACAAAGTGCCTTGCAAAACCATTCCTATCCTTAAAATATAGATTTTTAGATTTTGTTACCTTTCAACCACAACCTTTTACTGTATTTTTGGTGGTTTTATGTGATAAACTAACTCAAAGCACTGCAAAACCTTGAAGTAGACCTAAAAGGATGCAGTGATTTGTATCAAGCCCTCTAAGGCGATCCCCTGCAGAACCACCTTGCTCTGATCAAAACCCATATACCGGGGTTTGTGTTTACAGCTGTCATCCTCCTGGAATGTGAATCTTTGCCTCACTCTCAAAACTTTTGCCCCCTCTTAGAATTTTTTTTTTCAGGATTCCCTTGCATTTGGTTTGATCAACTACCTATAAATGCTGAACACTTTTCTACTTACTGTTGAAGAAGAGCATCCAACATCATGATGCTGACAGCACCAGGTTGGGATTCTGCGTTGTACTTTTTGTTTTGCTCCACATATAGTGTATTGCCCTTAAATTTTAATTTTATAGCAGTTTAGCATTACTGGAGTAATTTCACAAAAGTGAAAGACGTTTCTCCAGAAAACTTTATAGAAACCTTCCTGCCATTAAACATAAATACCATGGTTATTGTTCATTTTAAACTCAAAGGATTGGATAGGTACCTTTAATAAGACCATAAAAAACACCCGAGCTCATGCTGGACCTGTAAAATCAAGATGAATCTGCATTATGCACTCTCTTTCCAGTGCATTCCCTGCTCATCAGTGAATGGCTGTTCATTGTACATTTCAATCTTTGTCCCACTGTACATTGAAAGCCATTATTCACATACAGTGCAATGAGCGTTTGAGTCAGAGTAAGAGAATATGTGTGGCCAGCCCATTCTCTCCTTTTTCTGCTCAAAAGACTGCAGAAAAACATCCAGCAACAGGCTCCATAATGAAAATAAAGCTTTGCGCGTCGTGTGCTCTGATATTTATCCTCCTCTGAATATAAAAGCCTCAGACTCTCCAAAGGTAAGCTCTTTCTGAAAAAAAAAAAGTTAAATTGACTTAGAGATATTAGATATTTTTGGCCTGATTTAATTTTACCTTGATAACTTATTAATTAATTTCAATTAACCACTAGGTGTTTAATTAATATGAAAAATATTCAGAATTTTATTATCATCTAACTCATCATTCTTCCAGGTTTGTGAAAAGGAGAAATTGAAGATAATTGAAATTATGCAAAAGTGGTGGTCATTGGTCTTTAAAAAGAGATATTATGTTAAAAAAATGTCTGCTAATAATAAATATACATCATAATTATAATTTTGTCTTTATAAAATGCTGATTGTAGGAAATAATGAAGAAGATTACTCTGGAATAACTGTTGACAAATGTTTTAGCTTCTGATCCACCCAACAACAACAACAACAACAAAAAAAACAGTAAGAGCTCCAAAAATATTTCAAAGTCAAAGACACTTCACACTTATTGATTTGTGATTCAATTTCAAAAACACATTACTAATTACAGAGTGAAATTAAGTGTTGCAGCTTAGACAATTTTCTTCAAAAAGCTGGTGAAGATGCTGATGCCAGTGAGCAGGAGTTATATCCTGTATCAGTCTGTAATACAGCAATACAGAAGAATCTTCTGACTGAAGACACTCTGTTATTGTATTATAGTTTAATGAAGAGAGATTCTTCATACCCACATACACTTCTATTTAATAATGATACAATAATCTGAAAGAAACATGGGCAGTTTGAGCTACAAAGTAATTTCTAAAAATAGTCTAACTGAATTTAATAGAATTGTAAAAGCTCATTTGGTTTAGAGAAAGCATTTTTTTCAGTCTGGTCAGATAAATTAATGATTTACTGACTGTATCTATCTTTTCATATATGGTGTGTCCTTAGAAATGGGGGATTGGTCCATCCTTGGTCGGTTCTTGACAGAAGTTCAAAACCATTCAACTGTCATCGGCAAGATTTGGCTGACGATGCTGCTCGTCTTCCGCATCATGCTCGTGGCCCTTGTAGGGGATGCCGTCTACAGCGACGAGCAGTCCAAGTTTACCTGCAACACCCTGCAGCCTGGCTGCAATAATGTCTGCTATGACACCTTTGCCCCCGTCTCACACTTGCGCTTTTGGATTTTTCAGATTGTCCTCTTGTCCACGCCGTCAATTTTCTACATAGTGTATGTCTTGCAGAAAGTTACCAGGAATGAAAGTCCCAAGATCAGGAAGGTGAATTTGGTACCCAAGGCCTCACCTTTGCTTGAAACAAAAGGACCTTTAAGAATTGATAAAGACACGATGCTGGATACTGGTAGTCCTTATGATAATACTTCTGGAGAGGAGGACTGGAGCTCGCAGGAAGATGAATATGAGGAGAAAAGTCAGCTGGAAGGAGAAATGAAAGAGGTAGAGGAGGACCCAACTCAACTCTCTAGTAAAGTGCTACTTATTTACATCATACACGTTCTACTGCGCTCTATTATGGAAATAGTCTTCCTCATAGGGCAATACTACCTTTTCGGATTTGAAGTCCCACATCTGTTTCGCTGTGAGACCTACCCATGTCCAAACAGAACCGACTGCTTTGTGTCCCGAGCAACAGAAAAGACCATCTTTCTCAACTTCATGTTCAGCGTCAGCCTTGGGTGCTTCATCCTGAACATTGTGGAGCTGCATTATTTGGGATGGATTTACATTTTCAGAGTGCTGTTCTCTGCATGCTGCATGTGCTGTGACTCAGAGAGGGAACCCGTGCAACAGGTGGCTTTGTACTCTTCCAGCAACCCACTGTTGCTCGAACTCAAGCATTCTTTGCATGGAAGAGTCGTCCTGCAGACCACTGCAGCTGCGTCCAGGAACCCAAACCAGGTCCCATCTATCTCCTTTGAGACAGACTCTACTTTGGAGTGCACTGCAGCTACGAATTTAGATGAAAGGGAACACAGCAAGGCTATAATACACAGTGTGGCCAAAATAGGACAAAGGAAAAAGTCTTGGCTGTGAATCCTTTTTGAGACAGAATTTTGTGAGGGTACATACATGAAACAACTTGTGATTATTTATACAGTATCCATCACATTTAGTAACTCCCTTAGTAAAGGAAATCTTTTAAATAAATTAATATTTTATTGCAGTCACATCATCTCTTACAAAATTGAGAACACATAATCTCTTACAAAATTGAGAAATCAATTGGAGTTGAAATAACAGTTTTGATGGTTGTTCAAAAGGTCTAGGAATTTCTTAATAGTAGTCTATAACTTCATGTAGCATAAAAATGACATGTTCTCTATTATAATATCACACAAATAAGCAGTGGTCAGCTTACAAAAGGCTTTCAGACACTAACAAATCAGGTGGGTTTGATATGAAACAATGGATGAATATGTGGAAAAGAACTCAAATCTGTGATGCTAATTGTCAGGATTGTGGTAGAATGTTGGACCCAAATGCAACAGGAAGAGGCATAGGGTAGATTAGTACTTTTAATAAAAATGCAGAACGAAAACTTACAAGAAACCTCAGGGAGCCAGAGCAGAACAAAAATCAGAAATCCAGGGAAAAGACAGCAGGGGACTGCCAGGGAATCAACAGGATATAACAGGAGGAACCGTCAATGAATGAGAGCAGCAGAAGTGTTTAAGTACTGGGGAGAATGAATGTGGAACAATTGACCTAGGCCGATTGGCTAGCTGACTGCAGGTGTGAGGGGAGAGAGCAGATAGCAGGCTGAGGAAGAGTGGCACAGGGGGCGAGAGAGATTACACAGGGGACTTGAAAGTAAATCTAACACTAAAAATGAATAGACATAAGGAACAAATTTAAACTACAGTTACATAACTAGACACAGGAAATAATCACAATAAGCTAGAATCACCAAGAAAGCACTGAACTACAGTAAAACAGAAACAACACTGGGCTAAACAAAGAACAAGACTAGGGCACAGAATACTGAATATATTTTAAATAATAAAAATACAGTGCACTCTACCTGTCAGCTGACAATGAATCATCAATGGGTCTTTCTCTAGGATAACGATTGTCACCATATGGTAAACTGAACACAGAAATAGTCTATCAGATAAAAAAAAAACAAAACCAAAAAACTTTCCTTTTATCCAGGACTCTACCATCTGGCAATATTGTACAAAAAGGAGTAGTAAAATGTTACAGGAGAACTCAAAGGGCTACTTGTCTGGAAATGGAAAGGAAACCAACAATACATAAGTAATCTTAACTTGAATAAGCTTGTCAAGTAGTAATTATTGCTAATTTTGTTTCAAGTTTGGATTTATATCAGATTTTAAATAAATTTGTGACTGACATGCTACAAGAAAGAAAACTTAAGAAAAAAACTGTAAAGCTTGTGACTTAGAATTAAAAATATAGCTTGTTGTTTTTTTTTTCTTCATCCTAAATTTATGTCATCCATCCATCCATCCATTTTCTGTTCACCCTTGTCCCTTAATGGGGTCGGGAGGGTTGCTGGTGCCTATCTCCAGCTACGTTCCGGGTGAGAGGCGGGGTACACCCTGGATAGGTCACCAGTCTGTCGCTTTTTATTTAATTTTCACTTTATATATGCCAAAAGAAGACTAAAAATAAAGTAAAATACAATAAAAAAACAGCTCTAGCAACAAGAAAAACAATGAAAAAACATAATTATTTTATCAAATATTTAATCTACTAAAAGAAGTCATGGTTGATTATTGATAGGTAAAACTGTATAGCAAGGGGAAAAATCTATATCCACATTCTCTTGTTAAATAAATAGTCCAGAAGGGGTCACTGCTCTCTAGTGTGCAAAGCGATGCGTTCACGGGCAGATGAAAACGTTAAAATCAGAAACAATTAAAAAATTGACGAGCTAAAAATACTGATCATATCTTATAGTGTTTAATGAAAATGCAATTGCACTTATATGCAAATGATAAATAGTCTGCTTAAGCTTAAAGCTTAAAGTATTTTAATTCAAAAATAAGAAGTATCATAAACCTCCGAGCCTCCCCCTTCCAGCACCCCAGCTACCCGAGGAGCCCCCCCAAAAAAATACAGACACATAGATAAAGATACATACACACAAACAAACAACACAATGACAATAAGAGATCATTGTAATTCCCAAGAGTTATTTACGTCATAACTCCGTGCTCTAAATTCGGAGTTTACTACCGGTCCATGAAGGCATCACGAGCACATTCCCTCACCTACTGACAATTAGAAGAAAAAAAGACATGCCGAAAACTTCTGGTATGCCGGCAGCGCTGTCACCTTTGAGCAGTCCCAGGTAGGTCGCTGTTAGACCTTATAAACAGCATTTACTCTGTTAATTTTTTATAACAGACATTTTTACACTCTACTGTTAAGTGTTTCCTAAAGCCAGTGCTAAAGAATGAGGGCAAAGCAGCTTAAAGGGAGAGCATTATGGCCAAGCTGAGCACTTGTCAAAGCGCAAACAAGCGACACATGATGTATGGTGACGGATACGTGCTTCAAGAAGAATTGTCACTTTATGAAACTCTAAAAAGCGTCGAAATATTATGTTCTTTATTTTACTGTATCTCGGGCCTCAAAGGACACGATGAAGTGTGGATTAAATGCGAAATTTGCTTGTGTTCACTCAAAACTAAAGTAGCTTTGCTATCTGTGCGTAGATGCATTAACGTTTAATTGTACTCAATTAAAGGGTGAGGCTGACAGTTTGAGAACGACGAAGATAACGTCAAAGCTCCTCGGAGCAGTGAGTGTATCTAGGGCGACTTCAGATAAACTGTGCCACAGATATGTAAGTGCACAGAAGAGAGGCTATTCCTCTTTTCTTTTTTTTTGCTGTCCTTTCTAACACATTTTGTGTCCTCAAAATTGTGTCCTTTGAGATCATTTTGTGTCATCAATGTAATTACAGTTGATGCAGGAATAGGAAGTGTCATTGCATTGTATCACATTTAACAACTTTTTGTTTTTGCAACTTCCAACTGTAAAGTTGTTGCTCATACAGTCCATTGCAAAATTGTTCATGACAACTTTTTATGTTTTTGCCATCTCACAATAAAGTTCTTTGTAAATTATTTTATGCAATGGACCAGTACGGAGTAGTGAGTGAGTGAAGTAAAAAGAAAATGTTAAATAGTTTTTAAAATGATAAATCTTAAAATTGTGGGATGTATTTGTATTCCAATGCATTTTAGACGTAACCTACTGTAAATAGTCTACTCTTATGTTTTTTTATAATTAAAAAAAAAAAAAAAAGTCAGGATAAAAACCCCCCAGCTATTTTATGAATCAAAGAATGCAACCAAACCATACCAAGGAACACACAAAAGTTCTAAAGTTTAAAGTAAAATTGGGTTCTAAAATGGCATTCCAAGCTTAGCAAATCTCAGTGCATGGCTCAGTTTATCATCTGGAAATGGAAAGAGTGTGGCACAACTGAACACTTACCAAGATAAGACTGTCTACCAAAACTGATGGGCCAGAAAAGGAGAAAATTATTCAAAGAAGCCTTCAAGAGACCAATAAAAACTCTGGAGGAGTTGCAGAGGTGGAAGAGTCTGTTGACAGGACAGGGTGTGCTCCACATATGTAGCCTTAAAGGTACAGTGCTTCGATGAAAGACAAAAGTCAAAAGTTTATATGTAGAGGGAGTCTACATACATTTGAAAAAGCTTTTCTAGTTAATGGAGACCAAAATTGAACATCATAATCAACATGCAGAGCACTGACTGAGGGCTATTCTTCAACTGGAACAGAAAAACTGGTCCGAGACCTATTGGGGGTGGAGTATAAATCCAAAATCACTTTTAAGGTTTTTATTTTTGAAAAAATAGGATTATGTATCCATGCCCTTCCAGTTCATGCACTAATTCCTGCAAGTTTTACATGTCTTCTTTCTCAAACATGTCTGAATCAAATGGCTCTTCAGCATCTACTAGCTCTGCAAAGACTTGAAAATTAGCCATTCATTTGATTCAGGTGTGTAGCAGCAGAGATGCATCTAAAACTTGCAGGATAGTAGATCTCAAGGACTGGACTCAGGCACCCCTGCTCTAGTTTGTGATAGTTTATAATTCAAAATATTTCAAAAATATACCAAACTTTGTGTTTGTAATATGACAGAATAAAATGCTAATATAGTGAGGATTAAACTTTAATATGTAAATTCACATATGCTTCACTTATGTTTAGAATTATGTTTCTTTAAAGGCACCAGTTATTTCTTTTTCTTAGATTTACCAGGTTTTCCAGTAAGGCTTTGATTGGAGCTGTGTGAATGTCAGTGTTTCCAGTAAAATTCTAAAAATCTCATACTTTTTTTTTCTTTCTTTTCTTACTTTGACTTCTCATCCATAGCATATGCTCCCGCATATTTTCATAAGACTCTGATACAAAAGTTGGACCCCCTTATACAAATTAATCTGCTGAGTAACAACGAAGAACCTAAAGCATGTTTCACCTAATCAAGAAAGACAAGGAGAAGGAAAAGGAGCTTGGCAAAAAGGAAAAGAAGGACAAGAAAGAGAAAAAAGAACGGATGTCCCAGTCAGAGTTGAAAAGCCTGGAAGAGATAAGCATACGTAGGGGGTTCTTCCATGTGAACAGAGGGAGCACCAAGAGGCAATCTAGGACCAAGCTGGAGATCTCTAACCCTATTCCAATTAAAGTAGCTAGTAACACAGAGCTTTCTCTGACAAGTGTAGAGAAAGATCATCATCCCAATACCCAGGAACCTGATGTAAGACAAACGTCTGCAAGTACCTCTGGTGAAGATCAGATTTGTAATCAATTGGAACCTCAGCGCTGCTCTGTAAAGGAGAGAGCAGCTAAATTTGGGGAACTGGCTAAGACCAATTCATCAGGGAGTCAGAGGCAAGCAACTATGAGTCAAAAGAGTATAGATGGTAGCAACCCAAGTCTCTCAGATCAGAGCAGGTCTACCTTTAATTCAATGTCCTATCCCAACCCAAAAGGCACTGTTAAGGTTCACATTCCTGAGATTGTAGAGAAGACCTTCCCTGGCATAGACCTACAGATGCCTGTGCTTATCACTCCACCAGTACCAGATCCAAGAGAGCTTGAGATTCAGAGGCGAAACACAGGGGACTTTGGCTTCTCTTTGAGGAGGACCACCATGATTGAGAGACAACAGGATGGAAGTGTGTGCCGGCGAGTTGTACATTTTGCAGAACCAGGCGCAGGTACCAAGGACTGGGCTTTGGGCCTGGTGCCAGGAGACAGGCTTGTGGAAATCAATGGAATCAACGTGGAGAGTAAAAACAGGGATGAAATTGTGGAGATGATCCGTCAGTCAGGAGAGGCAGTCCGGCTAAAGGTGCAGCCGATTTTGGAGCTTAGCGAGTTGAACCGCAGCTGGCTGAGGACCATTCAAGCTCTGCCCAAAGATATCTTCGATGTGAGTACAATTTTACACCTACTTTTCCAAGTGCTTTACTGTTTTTGCCTTGGGCTATAATTCTGTGGTGGGTATTGTGGTCATTCCTACTTGAAAGAACTTCTCTGTACTTATCCAAAGTAATTGGTCAGTGCACTCTTTTAACCGCACAGTCTGTAAACCCAAATATCACATAACCTATTTACTCATCAACATCATTCCTTTTATCATTATGCACCTATTATTGATTAGGGACGTTGTCAGATGTTAGAGAGGCTTCTATCTCAGTGTAGTGTCACATTTTCTCTTCATAAATCATTAAAAATGTTCTGGCATTGAGGATACCCAAAGGCAAAGCATGTGTTATTTTTTTTCTTTTCTTCCTTTTCTTCCAACAAAAATTACATTTTAAAAGGGCACCAATAAATGCCAAACCAGCAAAGAACCTGGCTTATCAAATTATGGAGACCAAGAATCAGAATAGCAAAAAAAAAGCTCACTAATATTTTTTTAAACTGGACTATGAGAGTGATTTGACTGAGGGGACAAAAAAGAGACATCTGTACATAGAACAAAAATAAGTAGAATGTGGTCTGTCGACAATGATATGATACCTTTGTGTTATCAGATTCTTTCAGGATATATTATACTGCCTACCCCTTCTTTGGGTGAGTTTAAGACAGGCTTCTTGCTGCACAGGAAACTCCAAAACTCCTTTTGCAAATGCAGCTTAATGCGGATCTCCTAAAGTGAGAGTCTATGTAGTTCGGATGTATTTGTTGACAAATTAAGATTGCTGGATGTTGCTTTTTGTGCCATGTGATTTTTACATTGACAAGAAGGTTTTAAAAGTTTAGTATAAGATATTTTTATATTACGTCAATAAGATCCCTGGTCTGCATGTAAGGATCTTAAACTCATTTTAAAAATGATTTCAAGCCTGTAATACAGACTTAATGAACTAATAATTGAGAATATAGAACATTAAAAAATTAAGCATTTTTGGATTTGTCATGTTGTTTTCCTGAGTCAGTCATCAGTATTTAAGAAAGAAAAAGATCCCCACCCCTTCATCTGTTATCTTTCTTCATGTCTAGATAATGGGTATAACTGTTATGACACCAGTAATGTGATTTTGTGCTTGCTTGTATGGGGGAGTGTCTATGCGTGTGTGTATGGGTCTGTTTTGAAAGAGAGAATGTGTTCGGGTGTACATATAATCCCCCTGCCAGCCCCCCATCCCTTTGAGACCAAACAATGGGACGCTGAAAGAAACAACGGCTCGAACGCCACCACAGCCGATGGCCATATGGTCTGGTAAGACTTGGCTGGCGGCCCATTCGGAGCTCTTTTCTCCAGTATAATCGTGGGCAGCAAGCAGAGGGCCATTAAGTTAAACTCTTTATTAGCTGGCACAACAAACACCTTAATTTGCGCTTAGTGCTGTTTGTTGTCCTGGCAGAAGAGTTCAGAGAACAGGCTTGTCTTGGCCTGGTAGTATGCTATTAAGTCAGTTACATCAAGAAAGTTGGGTGAATTTGATGAATTTAGTTTGATGTACACACTAGAAAAAACATGTACAGAGTTGATTTGCTGTTTTTATAGAGCTATTTGTCCTTTTCTGCATTGTTCCACATCCAGCCTATTTAACTAATTACGAGACAGGGCAAATGAAAGAAAATGTGCTTGTGCGGGTGACCCAGAACCAACAGAACTATTTATAGGTAGTTATAATAAGAACATGTTCTGAATCTGGAGCTCTGGTTCTCAAGTCTGATTTGTGAAGCTTGACCATGTGGTATTTTATTGTTTTTTTTTTTTTTTTTGTTTTATTGAAATGTGATTAACTGCCTCATGTACATGGGAAGATTGATGATGCTCTCTTGTGTGTCTGGTTGACATGGAGCTATAGCCAGATGATGATTGCAAGCGAGCACTGACTTTGTGGAATGACTTCGTCATCAATGTGACGTTGCCCAGCAACCACTGTAACTGCAGGGAGAATACAATAATAATAAGCCTGTTACTGAACAAAAAGTGGCTGGACTGGTATCAGCTAAACACCTGCTCTCTTGCGCTGCACTGTCTGTCCCCTTTTTTTTTTCCTACTCTGCTTCATCATCATATGGTTTCTGATTACAACCCTGGTCTGCTTTTGACTGCTTAATACCCCCCTCAGTTTTTCACACTAATCTGTCATCACTCCCCCCTTACCCCTCAAAAATAAAATCTTTTTCTCAATCTAAATCCATCTAGCTCAAAATAAGTCCTGCATTATCTGATAAGATTAGCATATTTGTCATTCTTATAAAGTCAGTAGCAGATCCCCAACAACTGTTTTACTGTTCTGGAGGCAAAAAGAGAGCCTAAACTTGATTAAGGTAGTTTAATTTTTTTGTATTGGCCTGTTGTATTTTAAGCTGTAACATCAAGCGGTTTCCTGCTGTATGTTTGAGCCAAAATCCATTTGAAATGACTATGTTTTTGATATTTAATTAGCAATTATTGTTTGTTGTTTTGGTGCACATTTCCTCTTAACTGCCTTATATTATACTCCTGCATATATAATCATTGTATAGTTATATGAAGCCCGGTGTTGTATAGTTCACAAATGGTCTTAGAAGACAGAAATTATTAAATGCCGTCATCTCTTCTACAACCTGTCTAGTCAGGTTGCATTATCCCTATTGTCAGTGGGCGGATACAACAGGGGAAGTAGTTTTAAACAGGAATTAGAAACGGGAGGAGTTTATTTGGATAAAATGAGCTGGTTTATGACAAATGTTAAAAACAAAAGGTCATTCCTTTCTTTCTATTCTACTGAACTCGTACGTACAAACGGATATTAGATACTTTTATTTTGGGTCTTGACACCAACAGGAACTAAACATTACACACTGTGTGACAGATACCCGACATTCCAGGGTGTGTTACAGACACCCATTAATTTTCCCTGAGTTGTATTTACTTGCTTGACACCTACTTTTCTTGTTGGCAATTAGGAACTATGCTTGTACTGCATGTACATTATTAGTTTCACCACCAAATGTGTGAGAAAATGGTAATGCTTTAGAATCAATTCTGATTTTTGATCTTTGGTTAGACTGAAAGACGTAACTTTGTGTTACACATGTTAACGTAGTTTGAAATTATAATCACTTTAATTCTATTAGTCTAGAATCCACAACACAAGCATTTAGCAAGTCAATCATGCCCAATTTATATTCAATTAATTTCAATTTAAAAGTACTGAATTAAATGTTATTACTCATATTATTCATGTTTCTTCAAAAAAAGAGTTGTAGAGGCTGTTTGCTGTGGGCAGGAAGGATGTCCTGTAGCTGTCTGTATCGCAGCAGTTCTGAAGAAGCCTCCAGTTGAAGACACTGTTGTTGTATGACAGTCTCCTGAAGAGGATACTCAAGGATGTTTTCTTTATTTTTAAGACGAAATAATCATAACCACACCATAATCATCATTGATTCCACAGTCATGCCTTGAAGAGAAGCAACCTGCTTTAGCAGGTTGTTTATTAGCCTTCATAAGGCTATGTTGTTGCCCCAACAGATGATTTCAGAAGAGATAACGCTCTCCACAACAGACTTATAGTAGATATGCAGCATCTTGCTGCGAGCACCGAAAGACCTAAGCTTCTTAAAGATGTGAAGCCTGCTCTGTCCCTTCTTGTAGGTACTGTGGTCACTGTGGTATCTGCAGTTCAGTTTGTATTCCTGGTGAACACTGACTGGATTTATAGTCCTCAACCACCTTCACTTCACTTCATTTCAGCCACCCTTGAATAATTAAAACTTAGGCCCCCTGTAGAAACACTTAGAACTGCCTATATTCAGTAGTTGATACACCACAAATACCCTAATATGCATTGATATGTACAATGAAATCATCCTGGCACTACTGCACTAAGCTAATATTGTCAATCCTCGTTATTTCCGTTATTGGGGTTACAGTCAAACAGCATCAAGGACCGCAGCTCCTTGACTGGCTACTTTGTCAGTGCTAGCAGTAGCATTGTGCCAAGTTCCATCTTCCCAAGCTGCATTTTCTCTTGAATGTTTTAGGTATGCACTACGACAAACATTGGTGAATAGGTGGATTTCTGCGAATAAGTTTGAGTTGTTCCACAGACAAATGAGGAAATACTGAACTATGAATAGACAGGGGCCCATTGTATAATCAAAATCAGTTCATTTTAAAAGGCTATTTGATAAAAAAAAAAAAGCTATTGTCCTGAGCTAGTATATGGTGATGATGAAGGGGAACCACTCCTTTTTGACAATAAGAGCCCTGCAGCACAACTCGTCACGTAGAAAGCTGCTCTGTCAGTTAAGGCTTCCGTTGGCTCAGCACTATTTTACTGCTGCGACTCACCATGCTGGTACATGCTTCTGTACTTTATCCCTGAGACATTAACCTTGCATACAAGAAAAGTGTAAAGTCTGCTGTTAGTCTTCACTTTATGTTACAGTTCATGAGCCAGGTAACTAAATTCAAAGTATGGAAGGGTTTATCTGGGTCAGAATCAGTGGTTTCTGTGCTGTACAGTGTTTAATCTTCACTCTGTGCAAGCCATGTGTGGACAAATAGTCCACACATTGCTGCGTCCCAGTAACAGACTCCGGGGATTAGCAGTCTGTGCTAGACAGAGCAGGAATGCTGCATGTGCGACTGGCTACTGCTCACTGTTAACATTCAAATTTATGGGCTTAGCAAGAAAATTTATCCTATTTTATCTGTTTGGAGCATTTTACAGGAAGGGTTAATTTTTGCTCATGCTTGACTGGACATTTGCATTTAAATGTAACACCAAATGCCTTTGCTTTTATTATGTCTGGATCCAAAATGCATATGATTTGATCACTCCATAGCTGATGTTGAGATGTTTGTGAATAATGTGCTTGATTGGGTTGATTCATTCCTACCCAGTTCAGCCAGTTTCTGTGTTTCCTTGTCTTTGTTTCTCTGCTACGTGCCAACCTGACATTGAGGTAAATATCCGCCTTTCAGTCATTCCTCCCTAAATGTATTTTGACCCAACTGGTTTTACAACAATGACGTTTCAAAAATTTTTTTTTAGAGACCGGATGTGTGGGTTTAACTTTAATGCTAATTAGTTAAATACATTACTAATAAACTTTGGGATGTTGTTTGGTGTTCCTTTTCGTGCAAAAAAGCAACACAGTATAGAATGTGGGTCAGTAGAGTTAAAAAAACAGACCCTGCTGTGAATTGTAGGTTTATAGCTCCCTCTTGTGGATTTAAATATGAAGTAACGAACATGTCACACAATTTAAAGATGCATAGTGGCCTAGGGTAAAACTATTTATGCTGTTTTTTATGATTGTAGATTTTAAAAATCCTCTTACAGAAATATCATTACATTAAAGTAACCAGATATGTAACCAGACATGCGTTGTTCCATTGTTTTGTTTTTAGTACTTATAAGAAGTTTCTGGGAGGCTTAAAAATGTTTAAGCCTTGCTTGATTAGTAAGTCTTTATTTTGGAGTCTTTGTCACGAGGAGGGCAACGTGGCAGTGAGATAAGGCCGTAGCAGTAGTTTTGCAAACTCTATTAATATCCTCTCTGTATTTCAGCAGCTGTCCCTCTTCCATCCCCCGGCCCGGCTCTTCTCACATTACTTCCCCCTGCTCTCTATTCCTAAACCCCCAACCTCACTGTGCAGCTCAGACTATGTCCCCGCCCTCGAGATCACCCTCCCTCTTGGGGCTTTGAGTGTGCGTGCTCCCGTCAGATTCAGGTCTTACCCTACCTTTAGATGTGACTGGACCGCTCCAGCGTCTGAGGCAAGATCAGAAGGTTAACCAGGCCCAGAGAGGAGGTAATGGGTTTGAACCTCTGGCAGATTGAGTGTGCTGTATGAGTGGGGTGATCTTCTCAGGGCTAACCTCTAGCACTTCCATTAGAGCTCTGATAGGGTCTCAGAATGGCCTCCTTTGCTACTCAACCTACTATTTATAGGAGTGGACGCTGATGAAAGCAGGGCCTGAGATGGTGGAATAGTTGCTGTGTAGCTAATTCTTGCTGTGGTATCACCATGTTTTAGTTTAACTTTTGGGATCAGCTAGAAGTTCTAAAAACATTTAGAAATTGTACATGTCTGTGATATATTACTATTATATAGTGTTTGTTGCGGTTTTTGTACTGTTGGAAACATCTTTCATGTTGTTTCCTCTGTCATGGATTACCCAATTTGTTCTCTCATTTCTAATGGAACAAATCTTATATATAATACATTTACTGCATTGATATCATTTCATCATTTTATTAATGTATTTTTTTATTGTCAGTGCTTTACAGTCTGTCTGATCTTTTGCCGAATAACCCGTTGTGCTGAAATAAAGTCTACAGTATTCCATCGCTTATCCCTGAACTTTATTTCTCTTTCATTTTAGCCACAACCTTCATCCTTTCTTCTCTGGCTCACTCTCATCTTCTCCCTCATTCCATTATTTTGTTCTCCATATTCCAGTGTAAATCCATGACTTCTGGCCTGTCACCATGGCGTACAGATCACGCTTTTCCTTCTGGGAGCAAAAGGTGTTTCACATCTGCATCATGTTGATTGTTGCCTGTACATAAATATTGATTCTGATGTGTAGAGTGTTGGTATGCATAGTGTGATCATTCTGTTTTTGTTTGGCTATGTCTTTTATATAGGCTAAAGTTGAGAACAAAACAGAAGTAAGTTGTCTTTCATATGCACGTGTTGCCAGCACGTATTCATTTGATGTTTGCTTGGTATATATCACAATGAGCTATATTGAAATAACTTGGAGTGGTTTTGAGAGTTTAGATTTTCATTTTAATGTTTAATCCAGTTTCTTGTTAAAAATGTTTTTTTGTTGACAGAACTGATAATAGCATGTTTGTTTGTGAGAAGTTTTACACCTTTAAAATAATTATCCAAACAATTTGACAAATAAGAGGCAATTCAATTGCTAAAGTACTAACGTCACATGTTTTTGTGAAATAAATTGTTTCTCTAGTGGATGGTACATTTAGATGCACTGATTAGTATTTTGTGCTCAATGTCTGATGAATACTTTTGCAAAAAACCTTGTCTGGTTCTGATTTCAGCTGACTAAAATATTGTAAGCAATTAAATACTTTTTTTCAGCTTTGTGGAAAAATGTAAAAATAATCTCTCCTAATAATAGATTTAAAGTAAAATGAAACATTAATCTTCACTGATGCTGAAGTTGATTGAGCCTTCCTACTCATTAAGAACCTCAAGACCGAAGAGTGCTGTCAGCATGGCATAGTAGTGTTCAGATAAGATGTGATTACTGATCAGAAAAAAAAATAGTTTCTGACCAGCCAATCACTATTTAGAGCCAGTCAATCAAGTTTTAAATCCATCACCAACCAATTTCTTAGTGCACCTCTATTAATTCCTTAAATGCAAAGCATGAACAATCAATTAAGGATTATATTAGAGTCATTGATCCTTCACCCTAATATTTGCAAGCTGGCGCACTTTTCTTCACCGCTTTTATTAGGAAGTAGATTTTTTGGGGCTGTACTGTCACCAAGACTGTTATTCAGAAAAATTACTTCTCAATATGCATGTGCATATCAATTTAAACTTTTCCATTAACTTTTAAATTTGAAATTGTTGGGCTGTGCTGAATTTATTGGCCTGACAGAATTACTTGACCGCAAGTTTAAAATATGCAAATTAAAGTCCAGCTTAGAAATCCATTGAGAATAATCTCCTTGAAACTTTCTCATCTCAGAACTCATCCCCAAACTGAAAGTTTTTTTTTCTTCCTGTGTCAACCACCAAAGGAATAATCTATACCATCTTGCTTTGCTTCTGTCCAGTCTGACAGTAGTCAGCCTCAGTCAGTCACTAATCCTGTCGCAGACACAGCCAGTGGTCCACAATTGACTGCATCATCAGCTGAAGGGTCAAAAAGTAACGGTGCCATGGTGGGACCTGATAATCCAGAGCAGGAGGAGAGCACCGGTGGTAAAAAGGTGGTACGAGTTGTGAGGAGAGTTGTCAGGCGGGTGGTGCCTGCTGGAACAGAAGAGCAGAGTCAGCCCACAGCATCAACTACGTCTCTAACAAAACCCAAGACTGCTGGAGAGGACAAGGATGATATATCTGTGGGACTGGCCAGTTTGATGGGCAGAGTTCGAACCAAGGAGCACCGACCTCGCACCCGCATTCAGGACCGCAAAGAGGATACAAAAGAGGAAGTGAAGCAGCAAGAAGAGGAGGAGAAAGAGAAGGCAGAAGAAGAGGAAGTAAAATCATCAGTGGAAAAACGAGAAGAGGTCTCATCTGTTGCACCAACTGCAGCTCCAAACCCAATGTCACCGAAGGCAAACCCCCTCACCCCTCCACCTGGTTTTTTATCCTTTCCAAAACCAAATCCTTTGGTACCACCTGCTGGTTTCATTCCTGCACCCAAACAGAATCCATTGACTCCACCACCTGGTTTTATCCCTGCCAAACTGACCAGCCCAGCACCTTCCAAACAAAATCTCCTGATGCGACCACCAGGGTTCATTCCTGTTCCAAAGACAGATCCTCTGGCTCCTCCTACAGGCTTCATCCCAAAGCCTCGTCTGTTTGGTATAAAGAAACCAGAGGTATTGAGTTAACATGTGCATGTTTGCCTTTTTCTCTGTGTGTAGCATGCCTTTTAACAATAACAGGCCTGTGTTGTCTGAGGTTCATAGTGATGATGAAAGGGTAGCTGGAAAAACCCCACTGAACATCCTTTGTTTTGTACATTCATAACCAAAGTGTCCCTTCTTGGAACAGTTGTAGCAGTAGGCAGCAGACTGAGCACCGTCACCTCCCTGCAGCTTCACAGGAGGACCTTTCTAATGTCATAGTTTGGGGAAATCATTACGTAGATACATTGTCCTCTAACATCAACTTGAACAAAATTGTTTAAAAAAAGAATTGTAACGTTTTATTTCACATATGGAATTAGTTTGCGTAGTCTTTACTGTTAGCAAAATCACTTTCACAAGATAGTCTTTACTTCATAAAAAAACTTGGTATAACGAAGACACTCTGAGTGATTAGAAGCAGAGGGCATGCACAAGCTCATGATAAGGCTTCATCAGTGTGTACTCATTTCCTGCACTCTGGTTGTCTGGCCAGTTCAAACTGTCTGTGAGCACTGAGCTGTGACTCATTACCATCACTTTCTGCAAGAATAGATATGGGGCTTTGTTCTGTCTGCCACAGACAGGTAAGTAAAGCTTTTAAATATTCCTTAAGGCACATTTTTAAAGAATCAAGAAAAACACTAATGGTGTTCTCTAAAGTAATTAGTTGCTTTTGTCATACATTTTATGTTACCTTTTGAGAACCAGAAACAATGTATTTTGTACATTGTTCAGGTTTATGGGTAAATAATCTTAGTTTAGTTCATTCATTTATTAGTTTCTTTTTTATTTGACATAATTTGCATTGCCATTAGATGTCCATGAAATGTGGAGTACAATGAGGTAATTGGCCCACAAGGCCGGACTCCAAGTAAGTTACCCCAGAAATGCGCCATTTTGGCAAGATGCTGGTAAATGGTGTTACATAGAAGCAGCATTACAACCTGCATTACCAAGGCCTAAATAGTTTTTTCAAGGCTTACTCTGCTCTTTAGGAGAACCACTTCAGTGTCTAGCAATGGCACGACTCATGGAAATATTCAACTCATCATTTTCGTTTGCCGACAGCTGTACAGTGAGGATGGGGCAAAACTGAATATACCTCTGCATGTGCTAAAGCTGTATACAAGTATATTCCATTGTAGTAATGACAGCGGAAAACCTGTATCAATTTTTTTTTTTGTTTGTTTTGAGAACCATTCATTTCCTTAATGCACTTCAATCAATTGCATCAAAAAACTTTGTAGAATCAACAAAGTTACAGAGAGTTTACTAAGTCTTAAGTCTAGTTCACATCTTCTTAATAAATTCCTCTTGCTGAACACTGGGGGTACGGCGGTCAATAGATATGCAAAGTGTTGATTCAGTTTACAAGGCTTTATTTATAATAGATATCTTTTATTTTTATGTCCAGCATTATCCTTAAATTGCTTTAATTCTTAAAGTTTTGGTAAATTCTTATTTTTTAAGTAGGGTCGTTACAGGCGCATAAATAGGAAAAATAAAAATGCGTTTGTTTTCGCAGCTCTTGTCCCTTTATGACTTCTTAAGAGCTAATTTCAATAAAATCTGCTCTGGTTCCTTGGGAAGAACATCCTGCATGTTCAGCTAAGGCTTGTTTAAATTTTTTTAAATTACCCTCAAGAAATTAGCAGCAAATTGTTGTTGATACAAAACAGATAAAAGCTGCGAACCATTTTATTCCTTAACTGCACCTCCTAATGAAGCAATTTTCTTTAACAGCCATGTTCATTTCCTGATTGAGTCAACCAGAACACCAAATTACATGGGAGTAGCAGTAGTTGATGGTAGCTGTTTTAGACTAAGGTTAAAATAGAATGCAGCCAAAACATAATTGTCAACTGTACTGCCATCGCCTCATCTTAATGTCATCTCTGTGTGCGCATGTTTTTCTCTGTGTGTTTGTGAATATTTGCATAAATGATGTAAGGTAAAGGAGACGTCTTGCTCCCCTGCGATGCCCAATGGTAAACCATCCCCTGCTGCACAGGACAATTCTACTGCAAAGGTACACATTACAGTGTGTGCTTTTCACATTTAAAAGTACAACATATTTTTCTTTTTCATCATATTCTTCTATTTACTATCAGTTATCAGTTTTTCTTCCAGCAGACAGTTACTTGGGTTTCTTTTAGTCCATTAACTTAACCTTCTGGCTATGGATTTGCAATCGTTGCTGCTCGACTTTAGGCTCCTGAGCTGATTCCATCTGAGGAAGACCACAAGCGTGTCAGGAAGATCTTCACGCTAGACGGCAATAATGTAACTTATCTTTGCCCTGTTGCTGGTCTTTATTCGGCATGCTTGGTCGGGGCTTTTCTGACTACTAGCTTGAATCCGCTGCTTGCTTATCCAGACGGAAGGCAATTTTTCTGACAAGCTTTCAGATTCCGGAGTTGCTCTGCCAAAGGACACAAGTCATAAAGTTCCTATTACTGAATTCTGACACCAAAAATCTTTGCCAATTTTGGATCACACAGTTACAGTTAGAAATTTACATACGAATGTCACAGGCATGGATATCAGATAAATTTGGACATTTTAAATATTTGATATAATATTTATGCTGCAGAGAGGGCCTGTTGTAAGTTGTAACACAGAGAGGCCACAGTATTGACGTATAAAATGTTTGGGGTGGCTATTAGTTTTGGTCTCGTCATTAGGTTTTCTTCTTACAGTTAAGCACATCAATACAATATACTTATCAAACTTTGTATTGATTTTGTCTGTTTTTTTGGAAAGCAGCACTAATGTGAACAGCTTTTATAATGGTAATTTGCGCAATTCTTCACAGCTGTGAGTTTTCCAAAATAAAGTTGACAGTATCACAGGAGTTGTCATGTGGTATTGACATCAGCACCATGCAAAAATAACTTGGCTTGGAAGTCTTTGTACCGTTCTTTCGGGAACAGTAATGGCAAATTACTGGCGAATTACAGTGTTAGATGACGCCTCTGCTTGTCGTAAATGATTTCTAATTATTGTTTACGCTTTTAAATCCTGTTTCTTGTCGGTCACACACCAAACCTACATCACTTTCCCGACCCTCAAAGCTTTCCTTGGGGTCAGCACTGTAGCAACTGTCAAACATGGTGGTCATAGTATCAATTCAATTTGCATCAGACTGACAACAGGATTGTCAGTATTACCTGAATACTATTGCTTTCAAAAGGTGTGTCTGTGGCACAACACCATAATGAACATTACCATTTCTGATTAGGAATAAA
Source organism: Girardinus metallicus (assembly GCA_903067095.1). Taxonomy (NCBI): domain Eukaryota; kingdom Metazoa; phylum Chordata; class Actinopteri; order Cyprinodontiformes; family Poeciliidae; genus Girardinus; species Girardinus metallicus. The sequence continues at coordinate 104,682 of CAEGAE010094595.1, read as the reverse complement.
TATGGGAAAAAATGAGAGTGGTTCTGATAATCTTTGGATCGTTATTTGTTGGTCATTCTTTTGTAACATCTCTTATATCAAATGTATTGTATTATGTATTTTAGTGAAGTAGCTACACTATGCTGATTTAACTATTTTGCCACTTCTGGATGTTATGGCCATGAACTGCAATCAGTTATCTGCGTGTCTGCTCATCTTTTCTTCTTCCTGTGATATTCTAAAGTCAGATTTTTCTTTTGCTTTTCTGTGGGCCGTTGGATCCTGCCTTGCTCCTTTATTGTTTGCTCTCTGCATGGTTAGAGGCCCAGAGGCCACAGAGTTTCTCAGGTATGGCTGCTTTTACTGTGGGCTCAGTGCACTCCTTAGGGCATTGAGTGCTGGAGTTAAAGCATGTTTTCCTCCACTGACCCCTCTATGGCCTATGTTACCCTGCCTGCCTGCTTGTCTTTGACTTCCTGCTGTTTCCTTGGTTTGTGCAGAGGCTTGAAAAGTACTAATGTGACATAAACCAATGGGAGTGAGAAGGGTTCTTGACCAGGTTTAAGAAAGTGTCAGTAAGGTTATATTTACACTGGGCAAGTAATGTTTGATTCATATTGCACTGTGTACAGTCTTTGAATGCACATGTGCATTAAATATTTCCAGTATTAAGCTGGAAATAGCAATCTTATTTAATCAGATTGATGTGTGAGATAAAGGTTATTTTCAGAATTAACGCAGTAATAAATCTTACATGCAATAGTAAAACATAAACACACTCTCAATATACATGCTTATTCATTTCTTTACACTGTAAAACAATAAAATCAGATTAAACAGGCCGTTTCAATTAAAAGCTAAACTTTCTAGAACAGAGCACAAAGAAGTTTTTTTTATAACCTGTTTTATTTTTACTTTTTGAGATCAAGCAGAGGATGAAAAATCAATTCACTGGGTAATTTGCATTTTTAAAACAAATACTCGCAAAACTCTAGTTATGCAAATAAGCAAGTGCTTTCAGGCCTTAATGAGCAGCTGCACCTGGCTGATTTATGGAAAGTATGTCTTCGACACGAGAGCTGTCGGTTAAAACAATAGACGAGGTTATGGACCTCCTACGATACATGAATTATACATGGTGTGTGGCAAAAGATATTTTCTCTTCCAAGCAAACTTTGTCTTCAAATCAGACGCAGTTGCAAAAAAAGGAGAAATGTTACAAATGGAAATCATGCCACAACATATTATATTTTTGGTCCCTCTATAATAGAGATCTGGAAAAAGAAATTGTCCAAAACATGAGACTGTTTGTAAGAGAAGGAACTGCAAGGCTAAAGAAAATAGAATTAATGTAAGAAACAACAGAAGTTACACCCAAAATTCTCATAATCTGGGAAAATGTCTTTCAATAAAATAATACAACTTTTCTGAAGTTGTTAATTCTGAAGCCTCAGAGTTCAGGTGGCACATCAAATCATTCTGAGTTCCACTTCATTTAGACAAAATCTTTTGTCACGGTTTTATTCTGTAATCACATGGTGTATGGCAAAAGATATTTTCTCTTCCAAGCAAACTTTGTTTTCAAAATTTAAAATCTTTGACTTTCTCTGAGTGCTTCACTGTACTCATGCAGAAAGTCCAATGATGGAACCAATTCAATAGTGATGATACAACCAGTGTGACAGTTATTCAAATAAAAGGCTTTGTAAAGATTTCTCTGATTCCTCCTTTTTTTAAAAAAATATTTCTCTTTAGAAACTATAATTATAAGCTTTCCACATATTTTTCTCTATCCCTCCAGCTGTGAGTTATGAATAATGTATTTTAGAAGCACAAGCGAAATTTCTCTGTGTGCGTTAGAGCAGTTGCTCTAAAAATGGGTTTTACTTATTTAAAACAGACAAATAATTCAGAGTAGATATTTCAGCATCTTTCGTTAGAATTCAGCACAACTAGCTTGGAGACTTGCAAAAGGCTGCCAATATTTCCAAATCTAGCATAACCCAAAATGAACAAACGCAAACGGATTCTTCTGCTGATCAATTTGCTCGTTCGCCAGTTTGATGGAGCCTCGCCAAAGCAAGTACAAAGTGACGTTCTGTGGAAAGCTCCCCCTCATTGTCTTTGAGAGGAAATATAAAATTTCTTTTTAATGTCTTTAATGTATTTTTAATACTTCTGTTTGGTGAGGAAAAAACAGGGTGGGTTTTTTTTTGACCAGCTGATCTTTGGTTAGGACTGTTTTAAGCTGAAAATTTCCACCAGCAGATATTAACATTGAGAGTTCTGTTTTTCACCCAGAGTGGCATCTCAAATGAATGCCTCTGTTGCAAATATATTTGCTAGGCAGAATAAAACATAAGTTTGTACTTGAACACCAGCTATAGGAGTTGCTCGATTTAGCCTCTAATCCTAGCAGAGTTGTTTGCATTTCCCTGTATTTTTAATATATATTTTTTAGCTCTTGCTGAAGTGTTATTTTTGTAATTACTTACAATAATCCACTATTTGTTTCACTGCTGTGCATTTGGGTCTATTTTGATGATTCCAAATGAATGTGACATTTACCTGTCGGTTATGATCCTTCCCTTTTCCAGTCCAAGATTGTTGAGGACCCAGTGGCCATCCTTCAGGCAGCACATTTAGCTGCAAACAAGGTCTGACCACAACTACGGCCGGTTGCAGTGCTCATTGCATGATTTCTTACATTGTTTTGGCTCTTGACGTATTAAACAGAAACTGTTGCAGTGTTTTGTGAAGCAGTTTTACCACCTAGAAGTCCTTAACTTCCTTACAGCACTCCCTTTCCAAGTTTCTTCTCCTAAAGTAAGAACTCATTAGTTTATATATCCATGAAATGTCCAGCTGACTGCTTTTTGGATCTTCATTTATTATTATTATTTATTTTTTTTTGGTAAAAATAAAAGCAACTGGAGCTGACTGGTCAGCTCCTCTTTCCTGAAGAGGCACTCTGCACTTTACAACATGAGCACTATTCAAATGTAAGGGTGTATAATTAAATGTAAAATAAGTACACAGCTGTAATGGCAGGATAATGCAATAATGTCTTTTATTGCAAGAACCCTATGAAAAATAAGTTTTTTTTTTTTTTTTTTTGTCCTTGTTGGACCAGATTCTGTCAAACATGATCTTTATATCTGAAGAAAGAAGCAATAGAAATATTTTAGATGTGTTTCATGTGGATTTCAACTTTGTGCTATATCAAACTGTAAAAGAGAGAAAAGCCAAAATATTTTGTTTTCACTGCGTTTACTTCATTTAATCTCCCATAGATGTTGTAGCTTTCTGTGCATGACTTTTCTCTTGGCATTTTAACCTGCTGGTACTCGGTTCTGTTTCTTTTAGTCAATCAAAGCAGGGTGTTTTACTGTGTGTGATGTTCTTGGTGTGGATGAAAAAAACTTATCTTGCCTTCTGCTAGTGATGTCTTCAGAGGGAAGATGTAGTATTAATCCTGACTGAGTTGAGTGAACACTTGGTAAACACTGAGTGCTTTAAATTTGTATTGGAAGGTAAGCCACAAAAACTGAAATGATTTTGCAGAAGGCTACTGAATAATGGATTCAGATTGTGAAACAAGAAAACAGACCAGTTCTCTCCAATCATACATGTACTTTAATATCAGTGGAGAGATACGGCTGTAGAGTATATTAATTACAGATGCACCAATAGGAATTTTGTGGCCAGTTTCCTCTGTTTGTGATTTGCGCAACAGCAATTTCTCTTTAACAGCTCTAACATAAAAATGAAGAACAACAACATTCAAATTGCCTTCCTACCATTAGCATACATTGGATATTTATATGTGGGGAAGTGGTGATGTCACACGATGTGAGAGAACAGTAGCTGTGAAATGAGATTTGATTATTAAAAAAAAATGCAAATCATCATAGAGTTGACATTTCAAGCTGTTTTTAGCGTCTTCTAATCACTATTGGCACTTTTAAAGTAGCTAGTATTTTTTTTAACTATTTCTCTGTGTCTTTGCATAAGAATGAAGATCTTTGCTTGAGATATTCAAAAGTTGTTTAATCCTAAAGGGGAGAAAACAGAGCAACAATAGATGGTTCCACTATCAAAATCTTTTTTCTTGGAAATTTTTTTTTTTTTGTAGGGGTAAAAACAAATTACCAGGGTAGAAATTTGACACAAGAGGGAGTAACTACTACACCCAAAGTAATATTTTATGGTTTTTAAGCCATTTATGTTCCAGTGCAAAAATAAAAACAACCACAACCCTTGTGGATCATTAACAGATTTTTATGAAGGAGCTCCTGCTTTACGGTGTGTTTAATGCTCGCATGAGACTCTAATACAGTGTGATAATAGTGTGAAATCATCACAAGATTACGGCAACTGAATTAATGTCAGTATTACCTCCTCATTTTTCTCTTCAAGTTCTACAGAGGCTTTCAATAAAGAATTTATTTGATTGAGGTGTAAAACGTGCAGGACACTGGTTCTTAAAGACGCACCTTATGCTGTAATACACTATGATTTCTTGCTGGTTCTTAAAGTCAACCTTAAAAACCCACAGACATGCTCTAGTATATCATAGAAATTACAGAAACCTTTTAAATAGATTCTAATATCTCTGTCTTGACTCTGAATGTATCTGAAAGTAGCACACTGTTGATGAAAATGCCTACTTTTTAGCCTTCTTCGCTCAGTAAGTAACTTCCACACCAAAGTGTGTTCCAAAATATAAAAAATGCAATTATTTATTTATTTATTTTTTTATATTTTGACATTTGTATTGTTTGAACATTGTTTATAAACACACATCTCCTTCTGATTGTTTTGCTTTAACAGGTGAAGACAGAGGAACAATTGAAGGCAGAAAAGGCCTGGTACGAAACAGAAAAAGTATGGCTTGTCCACAAGGATGGATTTTCTCTGGGTTTGTATTATCTTTTTTAAATCTGCATTTGTTATGATGAATAGACATGTTAAACTCCCTCTCCTGCCAGTGTCGGCATGTGGTGACATTTGATTGCGAAAAGTACAGATGTGGGTGTTTTGAAGCACATAAAATGCTTTTAGAAACGTTGCTGTTAATTTGACTGCTCTTGTTTACCTCAGACCAAATGTATTTCCCGTTTGTAGTGTTCTCAAAACGACATGCATGTTATGCTTTATTGAATCTCATGCATTATTAAAATATATGCAATTGCCCTAAGCCATGTGGCATGAAAGAAGGTCCAGATCAGATGTCACATTCAATGAATTTCCTAATTTGTGGTAATGCAGCCACTCTCTTGAAGACGGAGGCAGGCAGCCTGCCAGAGGGGAAGGTAAAAATCCGCCTGGAGAGTGATGGATCTTTATTGGAGGTGGATGAAGATGATGTAGAGAAGGTACTTAATCATCACATCAACTCTTAACCTCATCCATAATCGAATGCTCTCAGTGAGTTTGCGCACGTGTGTGTGACCGCCTCTGCCTTTGAACTCTAGGCAAACCCGCCGCTGTTTGACCGAGTGGAGGACTTGGCCTCTCTGCAATATTTGAACGAGTCGAGCGTGATGCACTCACTGCGGCAGCGTTACGGCAGCAACCTCTTGCACTCCCACGCTGGGCCCAACATGGTGGTCATTAACCCAATTAGTGCCCCCTCTATGTATTCTGAGAAGGTAGGCAGCAGTGTTTATTTTTTTATTTATTTATTTTTTAAACGCATCCATGTTTTCCGAATCAGCTTGAAATGAATGCGCTGAAAGTGAAACATGCCCAATGATATGAGCTAATGTGAAGATAAGTCCTATTTCTGTTCTCATCTTTTTTCCTGTCCAGGTCATGCAGATGTTCAAAGGCTGCAGAAAAGAAGACACGGCCCCCCACATTTACAGCATGGCGCAGGCTGCCTACAGGGGCCTCCTTACAACTCGTCAGGATCAGTCCATTGTCTTGCTTGGCAAGAGTGGAAGTGGCAAGACCACCAACTGTCAGCACATCATCCAGTACCTGGTTACCATCGCTGGAAGCACCAACAAATCATTCTCCAGTAAGTCGGAAAGGATGCATTCAAATTATGCTTTATTTGTCAATTATGTGTTATTAAGTTGTTCCAGTTACCAGCACTTCAATTTGGTTCATTGTAGCAGAAAAATGGCAGGCAGTGTATTCAGTTTTGGAGGCTTTTGGGAACGCTTCGACTTCCCTTAATGGGAACGCAAGTCGTTTCTCCCACATCGTTTCCCTGGATTTCGACCAGGCAGGCCTGGTGACATCAGCCTCTATCCAGGTAAACACAAACACACTAGGAGAAAAAGCAGACCGATTTTTGTGTGTGTGTTGTTTTTTTCTTTTTTTGTATTCTCCTTGTTTAATTCATGTTGTTGTGGGTCTAGCTGTTTCTTTGGTTTTGTGCACGAATTGCAAAATCGATCCATTAATCAAAAACTTTCCTGATACTTCTCTGCAACCAAACTCCATTCAGATCTATAATTAAGTGCTATATGTGTATAAAGAATCGATTTTTAGATAACTTTGTCAACTTGGTTTTATTGTGACTTCACAGACGATGCTTTTAGAGAAAATGAGGGTGACGAGGAGACCAGAAGGGGAGTCCACTTTCAACGTGTTTTACTACCTGATGGCTGGAGTAGATAGTGCTCTTCGGTCAGTATTGATGCTATTTAGCCAATTAAAATAACAAGAGAACTCTGTTCTGTATTTAATTTGTGACACACAAATAGTGCCTTGCAGATCTATTTATACCTTTTGAGCTTTTTCCACATTTTTATAAATTTGAACCACAAACTGCCATGTTGTTTTGATGATTTTTTTTTTGTGACAGACCAACACAAAGGAGTATTTAGCTGTAAACAAAAGATAACATGGTCTTTGAAAAATAATAATAATAAAAGGAAAGTTGTCGGCTTTAATGCATAATTAGGTTATAAAACAATTTCACAGAGCAATATTTCAATAATAATCTAAAAATGGAAAGAGTATGGAACAACTGACAAACATACCAAGATATTCCAGCTTACATGCAAAACCCTGAAAGTGGGTTTTGCATATAAGTGGGTGAAGTGGAAAACAAAAAATGGATATAACACTGAATGTGTCAGTACCATTGTCATTCAGTGGGAAAGCTTTTGGAAGGGACATATCCAAAAGTCATTTTTAAAAAGTATTAACCAATACTTTGTAAATATAAATGTGTGCATGAAAGCTAAGTATCATTTACCTTCCATTTTAAAAATAATGCACTGGTTTGTGTTTGTCCATCTAATCCCCCAAATAATGTATCAAAGATTTTGTTTAGAATGGGACAAAATGTGAAAAAGTCGAAGGGCTAGAATACTTTTGCGGGGCTCTACATGGTGTATTTCAATAATATTCTGTCAGCTGTCATTTCCTTATCTTTTTTCCCCATCAGAACGGAGCTGCACCTCAACCACTTTGCTGACAACAATGCATTCGGAATCACGCCGCAGAATAAGGTGAAGATTGGCCTTTGAAGATATTACTTTGACCTCTTATAAAGCCGAAGTAATCTTTATAAAAATCTGTTAGGCAGAGGATAAGCAGCGGGCCTCTCAGCAGTTTTCCAAACTGCAAGTAGCCCTGAAGGTCCTTGGGATCAGTGCGGATGAGCAGCGGGCCCTCTGGCTGGTTCTTGGGGCCATCTATCATCTCGGAGCAGCTGGAGCTACCAAGAGTAAGATTTATTTACATCAAACAAGAGAAAAAAAAAGGAAAAACATTTCTCCCCTTCATAGTGGCATCATTAATAGTGGTAATAATGATAATCATGGCAGTGTGTGAACTATTAAAAATCTTTGTGAGTTTGTAAAACACCCCCACCCCCCTCCTCCATTTGCTATTTTTTTTCAGCAGCTTTTTACTTGATATGTCAATGTTGAGGCTACATTTTGAAACCATCACTTGTGTGATGCAAGAAAGATGTAACCGAAGCAGCTGAATTATGCATTTGCACTTAGAAAGAGATATTGCACAGTGCACAGATCATTACACTGAGCTTTACCAATCTGCAGCCCTAAATGAAATATCACATTGTTGGGGAAATGTATGCCTTACAACTAATACTTCTTGCATATGAAAAGGTGAAGAAATAATTGAATATCTACACTAGTTGCATACTTGTGACATTTTAGGGTTATGGCTGCTGTGTGAATGTTATGCTGGCTTTTTTTTTTTTTTTGACTGTCAAGTGTTTTTCCTTGGTGTACAGTGCTTATACAGTTTGCAACAATAAATGGAATGGCAGGGAAACTGTTCAAAACATTAGCAATTCATGTTGCAACTGATTAGGTTATATCTTTCAGAAATAGTGGAAGCAGATGTTAACATAAACACTAGAATGGATATTACAGCATTGACTGTAATGCTCTATTTGATCTTTATTAAAGAAAATCTATTAGACTTTGTTTTGGGTTCACTTCAATCGCATCGAGATGGAAAAGGGGGAAAAAAGGAAGAAAATGTTAACAGGGAAATAGAGAGGTAAGGATACAGGAGAGGGAGAATGTTTAAGATAATATAAGAAAATGCACTAATAATCTTCTTCTACAAATTCCTAGTTCCTTTTCTTTCTTGGAAGAGAAAATTACAAAATATCGTAAGCCTAATCTGGTCTTAATACCTTGTCCTGTATTCCCTACATGGCTTTTGGTAAGTGTTAAAAAGACTTTAATAGTGGTTTTCTTCTTCCTGACTAACACTTTTCAGGTTTTTTTTACTTGGAATACACAATTATGGACTATTTTGTGTTGGTCTGTCACACAATCTTAGTAAAATACATGGTTGTTACATGACAAAAAAAATCCAATTTTGTTATTTTTTACATTTCTGTCCTCTGCATCACATCTTCATAGGGTCTTAGAAATGGAATAAAATGATCATATCCAAACGGAAGTCTAAGTCTTTAGGATTTGATCTTACAAAGTATGTTTTTTTTTTTTTTTTTTTTTTGAGTGTCACTAAAATGCACTTAACATAACATACAAGTCACAAAGACTGCACAGTCGCAGGCTGCACGGGGTGAAGCATCTTGTGTTTTTTGAAACATTTCTTCACCCTTCATTACTTCTGCATAGTTGCTTATGCAGACTAGCTCGCCCAATTAGTGTCAGTGATCCCCTCAGCTGGCTACCAATCTTTCTGATGGCGCTATAACAACATTAGGGACTAATTTTAAACATTCCCAGTACTGGATATTGTCTGTGATTGCAGAATCAAACTAATGTTCTTATGATCAGCGTGACATTTAAATTTGGGAAGGTTTTCGTCAGAGCTATTCTTCTTAATAAGGTGTGCTGTATGGTGATAAAGTTCTAGAACCATAGATGCAACACACTGATAACAGTTTGACTTATACACATTCAAAAGTTATGTTTATTCATTAGAATATTCTGCACTTCTGAAAACATGTTTGTTGCCTCGGCTGACTGCTCCAGAGTACTTCTAAAATCAGTTTTTCAGCAGTGTAATCTCATTTTGTTACACAAGAGGGCAGGAATGATCTCTGTTTAGCCATAGCTATGTCAGGAGCCATGTAAAAGGAGCTTACTTTTGTGTTTACTGTACTGTCAATCCATTTATCTGGCAAGTGTTAATTGGAAAAGGCTTACCCCATAATTGCTGTTGTTGAAGCACATGTGTACAGGTGGATATATTTCATCTTTTAAAACCTTTCCCCTCCATACCTGTTTTGACCCTGTAAAATGAGGCTACGATGACAAAACCAGCTGCTTCTTCTTTTTTTTTTTATGTCTTAAATAATTCCCGATTGAGCCGCCTATCATTCAAAGCAAATATTTAAAAGTCTTTGCTTGACTTCACAAACGTTCTGCTACGCATTAGGAGACACACGCAAGTGTTCTGTCGCAGTGATGAAACCGATAGAGCCCACAATTTTTTTTTTTTGTTTTTTTTGTTTTTTTTCTGTGTGTAATCCCCAAAGTTATTCTCTGTCAAAAGACTTAGAAGATACCAGTTCATGGTGGATTATAACTGCAGTTTTTTACTGCTGTGTTGGATGTCATCATTATTTTTAATAGATTAAAGAGACGCCTGTGTTTCCCAAATGAAGTTCCCAGTCAAGTAAATAAATTGTTCTTCACTGATTGCTTTTATTCCCATGGAGGAGTTCTTTTTTTTGTAAACTTGTAGATAAACAAGCTTATATTTTCTTTTCAGTGATGGTTCAGACATGTTTTTTTTTTTAAACAGTTTGTCATCAGCTCTGCTTGCAGTGCCTTGTAAAAGTATTAACTTGTCTTGAACTTTTTCTGATTTCATCCTGAACAGCTATGCGTAGCTTTCAATTTTCTTTACAAGTAAAAATCTGAAAAATGTGTCGTGCATTGCCCCTCTCCCACTCCACCACAGTGCCTCTAGCTAGTTGCAAACTGAAAATGGACTTTCTATCAAAAGTGGCTATCTTATCACCACTCCTCCATGTTAGTCATCTCTCACCTGAGGTGCGAATATCTGCAGCTCCTCCAGAGTGTTAATATGGGCTTTATTGGCTGCTTCTCTGATTAGCACTCTCCTTGCCAGGCTTGTCAGTTTAGGTTTTTGATGGCATTGGTAGGCTTACAGTTTTATCATTCTCTTTTTATTTTCAGATGATGGTTTTCAGTTAATAAAATGTTGTGTAGTTACTTGCAACATTCTGTTGCTGTGTCACATACAATCTCAATAAAAGAGGTTGAAGTTTGTAGCTGTAAGATGACAAAATGTTAAAAGTTTAAAGAGGCATGGATACTTTTGCAAAGTATTGGTGGACAGAAGCATAACCCTGACCCTCTAAAAGATGTGCTTGTCACAAATGTTGCCTGAAACTTGCTGGCAAAAGGTCTAATGGAGGTTTTTATACACATGTCTCAGCTGGCAGGAAACAATTTGCACGTCACGAGTGGGCCCAGAAGGCAGCCTACCTGCTGGGCTGCACCCTGGAGGAGCTTTCCTCCTCCATCTTCAAGCATCAGGCCAAGGGCACCCTGCCCAGAACCAGCACCATCCGCCAGGCTTCTGAGGAAAATGGCACAGCAGATGCAGGTACTCAGCAGAATACATTTTCCTGTATACTCTTTTCATTCCCCTGCTTCTGTTTGTCACTCTCTGTCTACTTCTTCACACACGCGCACTCTCGCACGCATATGTGCCTGCTCATCACCTAAGGGAAATTGCATGCATGGGAGAAAAAAGTAAAGCTTATCTTAGTAATGAATACTACACGTCCACATTGGCTATTGACAGATGAGTGCACACACTATGTTGGGACAAGCAATTTTGGATCCCCTTTTCATTCTTCGTCCTTGAAATTATAATTGCGTCTCATTGATTTTTGTCACGTGCAGGTGCCCTGACTTTCCATCAACAGACTTTGAAGGGCATTGGGATACAGTTAAAAGTCCATCACAGCAGGGATTGACAGAAATGACCTCAGTCTCACCTCCACTCTCCCCCCAGTCGCACATAAACCTACTGTCCAGTTTGTGTGTGTGTGCACACATGAAAACGTCCCCCTACTAAACAGAAAGTCACTATTCTGTTTGATAGTGGAATGAATTAAGTGAGCCTAACAGGTGGCCACCGCCGCTAGGCACAAACATGAGTTAGCGCTGTTAGATGTGACCGGTTCCAAAGCACCTGAGTCCAAAATGTCAAAGCTTTACAAAGACAATTTTAAACCCAGCTTGGATATTTAAGCCTCTGGGTATAAAATGCTCAAATCTGGTGCTGCTGAACCTTCCTCATAGGTACAAATATCCGACTGTAATTTATTTCTTCAGTTAGATCTTTGTGTTGCCTCATTGTTAAGATATTAAAAATCATAAATAACTGATATGTTCTGTCTGACTTTTTCCATACCAGGATCCAAATCCACAGCAATGGAGTGTTTGGAGGCAACGGCGTCAGGGCTGTACTCTGAAGTCTTTGCTGTTATCGTATCTTTGATAAATCGGTTGGTATTTGGGCAAACTGACATATCTTGGGTTGCATTAATATGGTTTTACCATGCATTTTTGAAAACAGTTCCAGCCACATTTTCCTCTGAAGTTTAAAAAGCCTTAGAATATATTCCTAATTTATAGCAACAGCATGATGTTATGTGTCGGAAAAGTACCATGTTCATGTTAAACAAAAGCCTTTGTTGTCTTTTAAAATAAACTAAAAAGGTTTAATATTTATACTATACTTTTCAAGATGTTCAGATCTTCCATTTAGGAATCATTTACTTTTTCGCCCCCTGGAGTAAAAATATGATTCCATTTAGGTCTGCAGTACTGGCTAACCAGGGCTCCATGCTTATCTTGAAAACATGCACAGTGAGCAGAATGGCAAGAAAAGTTAAGAACAAAATCTCCAAAGTTCAACAACAAAAAGTCTCCGTAAAACCATTAGATTCAGCAAGTTGTTTTGGGATTGATGTCACAAAATGCATTTTCCTCCTTATCTTTTCTCTTGTAAATGTGAGTTTGCTAAATTCTGTTGGAATTCAACTGGAATCGTGTCTAGCGTTTCAGACAAAAGTTGTCATTATGAGAGAATTTTTAGAAAAATTGTTAGAAATTATTTGATCATAGACTTAAACTGGCAATCTGTAGTCACTCAGATACTCTAACCACAGACATTTAGCGCTTTTATGACCAAACCCGACTGATGACAAATATGAAACGGTGTTAGAATTTTTTTGGGAAAAGATAAATTGTGTGAAAATCAGTCTTGCTGCAAATTTCAAGGTTTGTGTGATGCTCAGGATTTAGCTAATCAGTAACAAAAGTTCCACTTTCGTTTGATGTGAAACAAGGTATGAATATACAGAGTTAGGTGAAGAATCTGTGATGTTGTGGGCCTGTTTATTTTCCAAACATCACAGGAACCTTGCTAAAGTGCATGACGTCACTAAATGTTGGAACAGTTTAATAAAATGCAGTTGATTTTATTATTGCATTGAAAATGGGCCATTATTGGGTCTTTCAGAATAATGATTCACATTTTATGGTCAAATAAACATGCATGTTGTTCATAAGACACAAAATCAACCTTCTTTCTTGGCATTGTCAGTTCCCAAACCGCATTCCTCCAATAATAATTTGATGTTGCACACTGGTGATTTTGTTAAAAACAGTTACTTGAATTTTTTTTTACTGTTTACCAAAATGAATACATGGTTTTAGAGTGGCCAAGACAAAGTTAGTCTTTTCTGAAATCTGACAAAGATGCTGTGTCATAACCTTTAAGAGGCTGTCCAACGTGTCAATTCTGCAAAGAAGAGTAGACCAAAATTCCTCCACAGTGATGTGAAGGTTTCATTAATGTGAATAATTTAAATGTGACAAAATACAGAAGAAATCTGCAAGATAGAACTTCAACATAATATCAGTGTGAAATATTCATATTGCAAAAGACTGTTTGGAATACAATAGCTGTTGGCCAATATTACAAGTGGTATGAGCTTGAATTTTACATGCCAATGTAATATTTAGCAAGTCAGGCAGTTTCATGCCACCAGATGTTCATAATGGTCACAAATTACACTGCTTAAAATGTTAAAGGTCATAGAGTGACGGTAGTACTGATGAGAAAGACAGGAAAGAAGAAAATAGGCATTTATAGCAACTGACATCACAACATTTTTCTGATACTGGTCAGCCTTCTGTAAGGGGCTAAAAAAAATCATAACACTATAACTGATGGTTTAAAACCATTTAAATTTGAAGTTGAAGCTACAGGAAGGGAAGTGAATTATCTAAAGTAAAGATTAACTTTATGGTTCAAGGTTTGTAGAGTGAATGTAATCAGTGAAAGATATGTCATTGGTAAATGTGTATGTTTTTATGGCTTTTCTTCCTACCCCCTGTGTACTTAAGGGCCTTGAAATCCAGCCAGCACTCCATGTGCTCTCTGCTCATTGTGGACACACCGGGCTTTCAGAACCCCAGGCTTGCTAAGCGCGAGAGCGGCACAACCTTTGAAGACTTGTGCCACAACTACACTCAAGAACGCTTGCAGAGCCTCTTCTACCAGCGCACCTTTGTTCAGGAGCTGGAAAGATACAAAGAGGTAGAGACATGTGTGAGAGATAATGTGCCGTGCATACATACATCCCCAGTCTCCTTGTTTTGTCTTTCTCCTGCCTCCCCCTTCCCTCCCGTTTTTGTCTGCCACTGTTTCTCCGATATATCAACTCCAATAGCAAATGTGTTCACACATCAGAAACGTTAGCCGTCCCACCTGTCACACGCTGTGACAAGCCGAAGTAGTTCATGTGTTAGACCTCCTCATTAGTGATGCCGGTGTTCACCTCTTCTGCCGAGATCAAAGTAAAGTCACTCACAGCTACCTATGAGAGGCACGCCCAGCTGCACAGCCGTGGCGTTTCTCCCTGATGAAAGAACCATTCTTCTTCTCCCCTCCCCTGAACTCATTCTAGCAGAACCATACCATAAGAACTGGCCACAGTCCTCTCAAAGTATTTATTAAAGGACAAAATACTGAAGATTTATTTTATGCCTTTACACATATATTAATCTTCTCAGGCCGTTGCAGTCTTAAGTCTTCTCAGTTGACCTGATTGTGAAGTTAACCAAGAACTCTGACAACATTTCGTTAGATGCAGTGAACAAAAAATCTGGCGTCTTCTAGCTTGTGTTGCCACCTATGTCATTCGCCTGGAAGAATAGAAAATGGGGCAGATTTAAGTATTGCACGGTAATGCTTTGCCGTCATTGCAACCTGAGAATATATGGAGCTGTGAACCTGTCATTGTAAACTAGGTCAAACTCATTAAAATCGTCACCGAGCGTTAACAGTGACGATGATGGGCAGGTCAAACCGTGAAGCGCAAAACAGTCGTATGCTTTGTAATCATCGCTGGAATGCAGTGGAGCGCTGAGGCTGTTGAGAGGAACTTTTTGTGTTCCCTCAAATGCCCGTTTCATGCTCACTTCAAATCGTACATGAGCATCTGTCACAGATGCATCATCAACATTTAAAACTGTTTTTATGCCACTGTTTACTACTGTTTGTAACATTCTTCTCCCACCCCTTCCTAAACTGGTAATGGCATTTTAATGCAATAATTCCTCCTTTACCTTCAGGAAAACTACTTGCATTAAATGCCACATATTCTTGTTATTTTAATGGTTTTGGTGTAGCTTTTAACTATATAATTTCTAAAATACCCTTTTTTAAAAATACCATTTTAATTTCTGATTATTCTTAAAACAACTGTGCCTTTGAGCACCTTTCCAAGTTACTTAAGCCATAAAAGGAAAAAAAGAAATATATTTGTATTCATGAATAACCTTTAACAATAGACATGTGGTAAATCCACCTCAACAAACAGATTAATTATACCGTTTTTCGTGGATATATTAATTGTTTTAAGTATTCATAATGGTTTAAAAGAAAATGCAAGATACAGCCTTTCTTATAAAAAAAAAATATGGAAGTACTTTAAGAAAATACTTTATGTATTTTTACACTTCCTTATGTTTCAATCAGAGAGCTACTTGCCAGAAGAGTCTTATGTGATCTTTTCTTAATATTTCCAGGAAAATCACTGGTGTCACACCACTACCCACATCCAGTTTGCTTGTAAATAATCATAGTCATCATTTTCAATATCCAACCAATACAAAGATTTAAGGTTCATAAAATACTTTTAGCATAAACTGTGATGATATTTTTGAGATTGGACTTGTTTATAGAATGTAAAAGTTATTTTTGGTCTTGGCCTTTCTTGGGCTGGCTGCTAGCTTCAGCAATTGGCACCAACTAAGTTGGATATATGTGAACTAAAAAGAACAAAATAGTTGTTCCTATTCATACATTTTTAACTGAACCTTTCATGATTTCTCAACAACAGTAAAATAGAGCAGCTCAATTAATGTACCTGTGATGTTACAGAAACATCAGTAGACCTGCTGATAGTGCTGCTGATTTTATGGCATGCTTAAATCTGAAGTGTGTAACCGGTTATCTGATCAGATTTCAAAGGAGAATGTAAATGGTCATGGCTAGACTTGTCTACCTTAATCTGAATCAGATAGGATGCATGCAGTGGGATGTTTGAACAGGGATGGAGCATAAGGTCATGCTAGTGGTAGGCTAGTTATCAATATAATCTGTGTAAACTCTTTCTTTTTTCCCTGTACTAATTTAAAAATGACCACAGAAAACAGTTTCTTCAAGATCTACTTTAAACCTATGTGAAATTGCGTGTTTTCTTGGTTAAACAAGCATTAAGCTAGCCTTCATGCTGGAACCTTATTTTGATACTTAAATGGGTTTTAAGAGAACTAGTCAAATTAAAAGAAAAAAAAAACTTTATAAAATGTCTAATAGGTTTCTTAGAAAAAAACCCCCACATTTCGTCATTAGAAAATGTCCTTTTTCACATTTAGATATGGTTTTGAGTCTGTCTAATTATCTTTCTTCCTCCAGGAAAACATTGAACTTGCCATAGAAGACACTGAGCCCACCGCTTCTCTCTCAGTGGCAGTGATAGACCAAACCTCAAGCCATGCGCTTGTAAGTTAAGTAGTTAAATTTTTATCTTTGCAGTGCACTGCCAGGGGAATTTCCACAGCACCTTCTGTTTTTTCAGAATTTTTTTTCATGCTTAGTTTTGATAGCAGTGTAACAGTTTCCTTCAAAATCTTTTTGTAAACATATTTTTTCTATTGATATTCACCAGATGCCCTTTGTGATTCAAAAGTAAATATATATATTTTGAATAATCTCTCAATTGTGTACAGTATTGGTTTGGGAGAGGTTAAAAAAAGGCGATGGGAGCAAGAAAAAGAAAGGTTAGAGAATTGACTTCAAGAAAGAAAAATCAATGTTTGGCCTTTGCAGCTTGTGATCTGCACCATGGAAACAGAAATGGCAGAGTTTAAAGAACTGTGGATCACGTTGCTATAACTCCAGTATTTTTTGTTGGAGTGCTTTGCTTTTTAAGATGGGTCCCTGTTCTGGTTTGAACGTCATCAGAAGCAGTGCTACAGTATATCGCACAAAAAAGAAGAAGAAAAAATGAAATGGTAACTTTAAAGACATTTTTAAAGTCTGCTCTAAAGATCTGTTGCTTTGAATGAAAGGCATTTTGATCAAAGGGTTTTTTTTTTGACAGGATATATTTTATCCTGTCATAGCTCAAATGTCCGTTTTCACAGCCTTAATGTTCAACTCATTGCCAGTTCCATGGCTTGTCATACGTCTCCTTCAAACTGATGCACTGTCTATGTATTTGCAGGCAGTGTGGTGTGCACCGCTGATAAGGGTGTATTTGGTGTAGCATCCTAACGGATATTAAAGCTGTTCTTGGTTCTGTTGGTTTGCGTCTAGGTTTTCCAGGATGTTCTTAGGATTTAACCATGTTAACCAACCTAACACCTCTAGGTAGAGTGCTCCTTTCCTTTAAAACATGTTTTTTGTCAATATTTTTGGCTAAATGTGTATCATGAAAGTTAAAACACTGATAATAATTCAGGATTGAACCTTCTGTTCTAAATACACAATTGTGTAAATTGGTCTTCTTCCTTGAACTTTTCCTTATTTACTCATATTATGAGCACAAACATTGTATTTTATTGGGATTTAATGAAATAGATCTACAGCAAGTATAACATGATTATGAAGTAGAAGGAACATTTCTTTATATTCTTTTTTACTAGGTAATTCTACCACGCGTTAACTCCGAGGAACTGAATTGAGATGTGTGTAATGAGATATAGTTTTGTATCATTTACCCTTTCGCTACACGATTAATTATCTTCTGTTTTGTGTGGCCTATGCCATAAAATGCATTGAAGTTTGTGTTTATAATGTGACAAAATTTGAAAGTTCACCAGTTATGAATGGCTCTGCAAGGCAATATGTGTACTGTAAAATATGCTGGCAGCTGTTTGATCTTTCATAGCATCACACATGAAGATAATATCCCTATTCTGTACAAAGCAGTGCCATTGCAGGTCTTTTTCTCCCTTCTCTCTGCTGGTAGTAAATGTATTGCTAATTGTATTCATTTTAATCCTCGATTACTTTGTCTTTATGAGCTACATTTACATTTTTAATATAAAAAACGCCGAATGGATGACGCCATTATTGCAGCAGCAGCTGAAGGACACAGACTGTGAATGTTTCTTTCTTTTTTTTTTTTTTTAAAGAAATTTCAATTTTCAGTGCTGATAATATTATCTGGTCTCTCACCACCAGCTCAGGCTGGGAAGGAAGACACTGCAGAGTACTTTTGCTTACGCTTAAGAACTTGACTGCAGAGGTCAGCAACCAGTTCTGAGAAAATTATATGTATTTTCTTTTTGTACCCATGAGGGAGATGAATAATAAAGGCTTAAAGATATGCTTGATTCATCCATGCATTCCCATTAAACAGCTGAAAGAAGCTGAGTGTCCTTGTGGCAAGGTTGTCTTTACTCATGTAATGAAATAGGATTTTTTTTCCCGTAGAAGTAGACTGTAGAATTGAAGGGGGTCAAAAAAACCCTATCAAAACAGAAGGAGTAAGGATAAAAATGCATTGTTCGATGATGGCAGGATGTTTCAAAGTGTATGTGTAAACATTTTACTTTGCAATAGGTGCGAACGGTTCGAACAGACGAGGCACGGGGGCTTCTGTGGCTGATGGAGGAAGAGGCTCTGCAGCCAGGAGGATCAGCAGAAACACTTTTGGGACGTCTCTTCAGCTACTACGGACCAGCTGAGGGCGAGACTAAAGGTGAGGACAAAACAGAATCTTGCACTGATAATTTGCATAGTAAGGTCACTCTTACATCCACAAGAGGCAATAAGATTCTTAAAGAAAGAAATAATGAAAATTTGCATTTTAACAAATGTAGGGATTGTATTCCCTTTTAGTAGCAAGTAAAGCAAGGTTTCAGTAGAAAATGTTTTCTTAAAGTTTTACGAAAAAAATTAAAAGGAGATTTTTGCAATTTAGCCTAGAGAACTGTGTCAAGGACAGAAAAAAGTAAATGAAAAATTACTATGCAGTTTCTGTCCTAGTCTTCTAAAACATCAGTTGAAGGCCTTACTTTCAGAATGTTTATTTAGGTCAGGTTAACAGTGGAGTTGCCTAAGGGGTCAATTTGACCCCATGTCAGAGGAGCCTTAGCATTGCCAAACATGACATTTAAATGGGCGCTGTTTTGTTTCTTTTCTTTTTTTTTTTCCAGGTTTTAAAAATTATAGGTAGAATAAGAGATGACAAGCAAGGAGAAAAATTCTGTGTCTCTGTAAAACTACTTAAAATTAAGTGAGCTGGATGTAAGGCTACTAAACAATTTGAGATTCACAAAGGAAGTTTTTCTCTCATGAAATGTTGTGGCAAAGCATTTAATATAAAGTAATGAGCAATAAACAGATCTGGTGAGATAAAACTGAAGACGTTTGCAATGTTAGTTAGATATTTGCAGAAATAAAACATGTCTATAACTGCAGAGTATCACGGTAGTAGAGGTCAGGAGAGAAAACAAAAATTATTCTCAAGCTTGATTAGCCTTATTTCAAGTTAATATTACTCATACAGAAGTGAAAAGTTGTCCTTCAAAAAAAAATGACTTGGGTAAGAGAGTAAAAAATATTTGGTGGAAATACTAAAGTACTGAGTAACTGTTTTAGCTTAGTGTCCAGCCTAAGCTAAAAAAAAATTACGATAATAATTTTTATCGTAATTTTTTTTTACAATTACTACGGTTTTAGTAATGGTGTTATATTATAAAATTATGTGCAAGTGCTGGTATCTTAAATAATAATATCTGTTAGCACCAATAGCATTTTGGCAACATTTTGTGTTTGGTTCAGGATGTACTGATGGAAATTAAATTCTGCTGCATCCAGAAGAAAAAAACTAAAAAACTTGAGGCATAATACTAATGGACATGAATAAACATCTTTGTAGTGTAGTTGTAACGTCCCTTGAAAGTTTCTTGCACTCATTTTTTTTTTTACAGCAAATTTTGTCTTGTTTTTATCTAGTACTAATCTGGGGCTGTATTTTCTCCCACACAATTGGAAATGCTTTGGGAACAGGATTTAACATTTTTTTAATTTGGAGTGTCCAAATTTGTTCAAACATTTCTTTGAAAAATGTGATTCAATTGTGCTTTCTGTTTTTACTCAGCAGTTGGAATTTCTAATATTTTAGTTGCAGAAGTGAGTGAAAAATCCAAAATGGCTGCCTTGCATTTATACCTTAGTGATAGCTGCAAAGTTGAAAGTATTTAATGTTCCAAATGTCTCATCAATGAGATATTAAAGTGAGCAGAGTATATGAATTATCAGCCACATGATGTTTAATTTAACAGTAGCAGCAAGAGTCTAGATTAGCAGACTCTTACAGTAGCTACAACAAAACTGTTTACATCAGGGCTTTCCAACTCCAGCCCTTGACGGTCACTGTCCTGCAATTTTTAGATGCATCCCTATGCCAACAAAATCTGGATTAAGTGGCTGAATTACCACCTCAGCGTATCACTGAGTTCTGCAGAGGCCTGATGAGGAGCCACTCATTTGATTCATGTACTGGATTGGGAGTATATTCAAAAATTGGAGGACTGGGTGCAAATTCACTGAAGAGTTCACCTTAATTCAACAAGAATAGGTCAATGTGATCCACAGACAACTATATCAGTTATAGCCTGTGCAACAGCAATGTTTGTGATTTAATGTAGAATTTGTTGGCAACGTAAAAGATTTTGGTGCCAGAGACTTTATGGTTTCCATTCATCATTATTTTGTAGTCTAAGTGGTTCAGACCAGGGACATTTATTGCATCTACATAAACAAAAGCACGACAAGACAAGGTAAAGACATGGAATTTGTTTGCAAAGCTAGAATCCTGATGCCATCAGCTATTGCCCGATTTATTGATTTTTAAAATAATTTAATATTTACACTATAATCATTGCATGGAACAGTATGCTGTGTTGTCGGCCACCGTCCAGGACTCGGCTGGCTCCATCGTACGGCTTGTAAAATTGCCCCTTGAATCACATAAAATGGGAGCAGACTGTCTGTGATTATGCAAGTATTAGTAATGTCTGTGTAGGTTGGCGACAGATGGCACATAGCAGAGTAATCGAGAACTGATGAATCTGCTTGTTATGATAAACTTTCATGCAGGCAGTAAAAATAACTTCCTCCATTTTTTAAATATTTTAATATTTTTTCCCCTCTCATTATGCTTTTATACAAACGGTGTTTTGTGAGTCCAACACTGACTTTTATGCTTGCATCAGGTCACACTTTCCTTTTGAGGAGTGAGAAGGAAAATCATTTCCTGCTGGGCCACAGTCATGGGACCGACTGGGTGGAGTATGACGCCCGTGGGTGGTTGACCTACGCCAAACAGAACCCTGCGTCAACCATTGCAATGAACCTGCTGCAGGACTCTCAAAAGTAGGCTTTACTTTTCATCAAAGGCAAAATCTGCCTTTGGTGAATATAAATGTAAATATAACA
Source organism: Girardinus metallicus (assembly GCA_903067095.1). Lineage (NCBI taxonomy): Eukaryota > Metazoa > Chordata > Actinopteri > Cyprinodontiformes > Poeciliidae > Girardinus > Girardinus metallicus. The sequence goes on along the minus strand of CAEGAE010094595.1, from coordinate 83,214 downwards.
TGATTTCAGTGGGTGACTTTTCAAATGTTTCTCACGCAGGAAGATAATCAGCTCGTTGTTCACAAGCCGGGCGGGTGGCGCTGTGGTGCTGTCCGGTTCCGTCGCTGGTCTCGAGGGTGTTTCCAACATGTCCCTGCGCAGGGCTACCAGCATGAGGAAGACCTTCAGTACAGGAGTCGCTGCAATCAAGAAGAAGTCCTTGTGCATCCAAATAAAACTTCAAGTGGTGAGAGAACAAATAAACCGCAAAAAAAAAAAAAAAGTTTCTCCAGTGTTAACCTGGTTCTAGAACTGAGCTGGGAGCTTAAGGTGTATGAAGGGATGAAGTGCTTCACATTTGTAACCTTGTTTAGGATTTATTTTGGAGTCTACTTTGGGCCTTAGAGCGTTCGTAAATTGTACAATGCAGCTTAAAAGAAAAGTGTTGAGATGAAGGCCAGGAGTTGAGCTGCAGCCAGGGAAAATGATATATTGGCTGTTTTTATAGACTTGGGCTCTGCAGCTGCGTTAGCTTCCAACCTATCTAACCTCAGAAGTGAATCTCTATTGGATCTATATTTTTAGACTTTATCTAAGAAATATACATGTTTCTCTGCAGATGAAAAATGAGCTTTAGAAATGTACATTGGAATTCATATTAGGTTTAGAGTGAAGTGTAGAGTGTACACTGATGCACCTACACTCAGATGAAAATTTTAACTATCGGGAGAATAGTTAAATAATTAAAGTTTTATGTTTTGACTGATTCTTTTAAATTTAATCAGTTCTTCCTTTAAAAAAAATATGGAATTAATACATGTTTCTTCTTCCATTTGTGATTTATTTTGTCACATTCTAACCACAAACATGAATATACATTTGATTGTGTTATGAGACTGCAGATAACTCTGAACACATCATGTCCATGGTGACATATGGGGGTGGAAGCATCTTGCTGTGGAGATGCTTTTCATTAAGGAAGGACAGGGAAGCCGGTCACAATTGATGGGAAGCTGAAAGGAGCGAAATACAGAACAGTGAAAATCTGTTAAAAGGCTGCAAAAAACTTGACTGAGGCAGAAGTTCACCTCCCTGCAGCGCGATGATCCGAAACATTCAGCCAGAGATATAATGGAACAGTTGATCAAAGCACAGTCATATGTTTGAATGGCCTAGTCAAAATCCAGTCTGAAAATCAACCTGTATCAACCAAAATGTATTCCAATGGGAACCCAACTAGTCTGATTAAACTTGGACTGTTTTGCAAAAATCTTGAGTCTTTAGATGTGCAGAACTGTTAGAAGCATATTTCAGAGAACTTGTCAATTGAATGTATAATTGTATTTAAATATGGTTCTGCAAACTATATCTACAAAACACATGCCAAATCTGGGGGCCAAATCTGGCCCGCCACAGCTTCTTATGTGGCCCTCTAGGCTACAGAGGGATGCATAAATAAAACCTTCAAGATAATAGTTGTGTTTCTAGACATTATTTTGTTAATTAAATCACAACAGTTTTTATCTGTATATTGCCAGATTACATCAATCAGTACCTTTGGTCTTTTGCGATTTAGTGGTCACAAATATTTATTTGAAATCAACAGAAAACAGACATTTTGCTTATTTGTGAGTTTATTGCAAATTCTTTGGAAAAAATGGTCTAAAACATTGGGCTTAAATGATGCCAACTCCCAACTGCAGGTGTCAGTATTTCTTACTTTTACTACATCACTGCCTCAGGCTTACTTGATGTCAAGTATTGCAAAATTTCTCGCAAATATTTCTGAATTAGTTTCACAAAAATCTGTGATTTTATTGCCAAAAAATAAAAACAAACAGTCAGAAATTAAAAATGAAACCTTATTTCAAATATGATAATAGTATAAAACCATGCAATCCTGGAGGGACTGATCAGAATGAAAATATATTCAATATTATTTAATTTTAAGAAACATTTATTAATTTGCAGACCCGGCAATTTACTAATATTTCTACAGTTTGTTATTGGATTGGCACAATACTTTCCTTACAGAACATTCGTGAGCTTGATGTGGATCAAAATGACAATGAATTTCACACCACTGCTATAGGAGGTTTAAAAAGCAAATTTTTAAAATAAAATACAGTAATGTTTCTGTTTGTTACATGTCAAATTTGAGCAAAACCACTGACGATGTAAATGGCTTTTCAAGACACATTACACTAATGTATGTTTCCGAATGTTTGCACAAGAAATCCTAATCTTGCCCTTTCTTTTATAGGATGCCCTTCTTGACACATTGCGGAGGTCTAGGATTCACTTTGTTCATTGCATATTGCCCAAGGCAGACGCTCTAAAGGCTCTTAGTGGATCCCTGTTCAAAGGCGGGGAATCCGAGGCTCAGGGGGAGAGTGGAGATCCTGGCTTAATGCAGCTGGATGTAGCCTTGCTTCGTGCTCAAATACGTGGATCCAAGCTGCTTGATGCCCTACGGGTCTACAGGCAAGGTGAAGAAGCTGCTTAAATCTTATACATAGTGAGAGGTATTGCAATCCAGGCCTGCTTGTATATGTGCATTGAAAAAGAAAAAGTAGCTGTATTTTTTTTTTCCTGTCAGAAGGTCATCTCTGAATGATCACAGCTCTCCACAAATATTTGCAGAGCAATAACGTTCTCTGACACGACTTTTCGCAGGTTACCCCGATCACATGGTGTTTTCTGAGTTCCGACGGCGCTTTGATGTGCTGGCCCCGCACCTCACCAAGAAACATGGGAGGAATTACATCGTGAAGGATGAGAAGAGAGTAAGTCACTCAGCAAAAGAAAGGCAGTGGGTGTGGAAGTGTGTGGGGCTGAAATGTGCAGCTCCACTGGTGGCCAAGCCCGGTGAAGATTGATGTTGTGAGGAGACGACTTCATTACATCTGCCCTCTGATTTGTCAGCAGCCGAGGGACGGAGAAATGGGCGTTCATCAGAGCCATAGCAAGGACCCAATCAGCTTAACCTCATCGGCGTCTCACTCGTGAAATAGGGGAGATTAGAATTGCTGCTCGGGGAGTGTTTTTTTACTGCAGTCAGAGCTAGAAAAATTCGGCCAGTTGCAACTGTGATGCTTAGGCTGTCTGGAGAGACATCTGTGTCTCTGCTCACCTACTGCAGCTTTTCTTTTCAGGCGTTTTTTTCATTGTAGATTACTGTGTAAAATTCAATTAGTATTTATCGATGAGTGTATTCCATCTTTTGCAGCATAGACCTTCCAGAGAAACAAGTATTTCCTTCCTTAGAGACTTTCCTCTTTTGTTGTTTTTTACACTTAAATATTTCAGGTCTTGATATTAATTTTATAATCATACAAACATAAGCCAAGTGTTTAGAAAGAGCTGATTTCAAGTGACTTCATTTATTATGGGAAGAAAGGTATTCAAATCAACTATGACTTATGTGAAATAGTAATTGCCCCGTAAACCTCATTACTGCCAGCGAGTCTTTTACATTGCTCTAGAGGAATTTTGGCCTACTGTTCTTTGCAGAATTGATTTGTTTCCATCATGAATGACCTGTGTATTTATTTATTTTTGTCCCACCTCAGCATCTCAGTAGATTAAGTCCAAACTTCGATCATTTTATTTTTATGTCTTTGAGCCAACGCACTTTGTAGTGTGCTTCTGTTCCATTGTTCATAATCCTACACTTGTGCTTAGGGTTATGAACTGATTTCTTTCAGGAAATTCTAGTAAAGAGCAGAATTTAAGATTCCATCAATGATATGATGTTGTTTAGGTTCAAAAAAATTGCAGGTAGCCTCAAGCCATCACACTACCACAACCATGCTGGACTGTAGTGTACTGTTATTTTGGCGAAATGATGTTTTAACAAAATCAGTTTCAGTACTGATCTATGTTTTCCACTTTGGATATTAATTTAGAACAAATTTCTATAGAACAAAAAATGTGTTTTTAGAGATTACTTTTGGGTACTTCATTTTATTTGTTTAAGGGATTTCTTAATTCTACAAACCAGGTGGTAATTAGCCCAGAGGATAGCCTATGAAGCTGAACAAAAAAATGCTGTTAACCATAATTAATGCATAATTTAATAAGGCAAGGTTAGCTTGGAGAGTTATATTTTCTTTAGTAAAATATTTATATATAATTATAAAATATAATATATTACTATAATATATTTAGATTGTTTTTGCCTGATATTAAAATTGATCAGTGATCTGAAACAGTTGTGACAAAAAAAGAAAAAAAACAGGAGAACATTTCACGTGAAATCAACAAAGAGAGAGAGAGCATGAAGCACCAAGGTTAGGGTAGAGTATTACTGTTTTTCTCTGTTTTTGTGTAAGGGGCGAGTTTCTGTAGAAACACCGGTGAACAAAAGCCCCTCAGTACTCACGGAGAACCTCTACTAGTGTAATCTAGACGTAGTCTTTGAGACTGGAGGCTCGAGTACAGAGTGAAAGAGCTGAGACAACAATACAACTTCAGTGCACATCAGCTAGTAGATGGACAGGGCAGAGAGAGTCTCAGAGACTGGGCTCACGTTGTGCTTCTGTGCTGGACGTGTGCGCTCAAAGTCACAGTGCAGCCAAGAAATACCGGGGGTCATGTTGAGTAAGCCAGGAGCAGGTGGACTCAGAGGGACAGGTTGTAATTGGTTTCTGGAGGTTCTTAGAGCCGAATGTTTTTTTTTTTTTTTTTTTTTTTCTCTCATGCTTGTTGACTTTATTTCCGAACTAAATCCAGGTTGTGACAGAAGAAAGAAAACTATCTTTTACTTCTAATTTAAAGGCTTGTGGGTAGATCACTGTCTTTTTGTATTATCTGTAATTAATCTTTCTGCATCCAAACATGGAGACATTGATGTTGTTGTACATCTTTACCCAGGCTGTGGAGGAGCTGTTGGAGTCTCTAGATTTGGAGAAGAGCAGCTACCACATGGGTCTGAGTAGGGTGAGTAAGAAAACAAGCCACTTTAATGTTCCTGCGCAAACCTTTTGCTTTGAATCACTGCCAGTTCCTTTCCTCTTTAAACCTTAACAACAAAGCTGCAGCACAACTTTTTTTTTTTTTTGGTGAATGACACTTGCTTTCCTGGGAAGTGTGCCTTTCATTACACCTGTCCCTCTTTGAGGGTTGTTTGCTGTTCTTTTTATGGAATGCTGCCAAGCCCTGTCCCTTCATCTCACCTTTTTTTTTTTTTTGCCACTAGCTACCCAAGAGACTCTTCTTCACTCGCTGACAGTAATTTTCTCTTTTGTTCCTGGTCATTAGAGCAAATTCTTCCTACTGTTTTTGCACCATGACCCTCGTACAGGTACCCACCTTAAAAATAGGATTGGACCTCGATTTTTAAGCTGTTAGCTAGAAAGTAGCTCTCAGCTAAGACTGAAATACAAAAGAAACAATAATATAAAAAAAAAAAAAAAACACAAATGTCGCCATTCTTTTTAAGCACATGAGAGAGGAAGGGTTTGGAGGCAGCCTTACATTGGGCACCACAATTCAAAAAGGCTCAGTTGGCCATTCACAAAGCATGTCGTTGGCGTCATAGCAACCTGTCTCACTTGCATGCCAATTACGCCAGCCCCAAACAGGCTTCCAGCAGTGGATTCAAAGCTCTGCGCAGGATAAAATCTGCCTTCAGAGATAGCTCTGTGTAGAAGAACAGCTTAGCCACCCGCATTTTGCAAAGTACTGCATGCAACTAATGATGAATGGTAAATTTCTGCCCAACTATTGAACCAAATTAAAATAGAGAATTCTTTGTTTTAACCAAATACATTGTTCCTCCAATTTTTACATTTCCCAAACCACGTTCTGATTTGTTACCTTTGAAGCATTTTTACATGTGTAGAGTACAAAAAAAATATTAATGTAAACACTTTCTGGCCATCATGTTTGATGCATTGGCAGTACTTGATCCTTTGAAGGATAGAGGAGCCTAGAGCCTGTTAAACTGTGTTCCACCTTTGGCCTAGATTAAAAACAGACCATGCTGATTGTCCAAGATAATAACTTAATCTCTCTTTATCATTCGGATAAAGCTCTTATGTCTGTGGATTACACCTCATCTTATTGATTTCTTTGCTTCAGTGCGTTTATTTAGTTTTTCAACTCACCTTTGTTTTAACTTTGCTGCTGTGCTTTGCTTTAAAGCAGGCCACTCACTCTAATTTTCTCTTGGCTAAAGTAAGCACCGAGTGATCGCTCAATAATGTTTCCTTTTCGCTAATATGCGTTTGTGTGACTTTGTTTCTTTCTCCAGTTGTTTTTCAGAGCCGGGATTTTGGCTAAACTGGAGGAACAGCGAGATGAGCAGACCAAGCGTAATCTAACTTTGTTCCAAGCTTCCTGTAGAGGCTACCTTGCACGGCAGGCCTTCAAGAAGAGAAAGGTATGAACAACATACCTTTTATATATAATTCATGTTTTCAGTTCTATTTGTTTATATAGCACAAACCTAAAAGGCACTTAATGAAAAGAGGCCCCACTGACATCCACATGTACAGAATTTAATTTGGTCCAAATTCAGTATGGATCAGTTTGGATGTAAACACAGAAGCACAAAGACCAGGGGTACTTTCTGTAAGAAAAACACAAAAACAAGAGCACACTAATTTAGAACTTCTCTCACCCACTGCAAGCAAAGAAAGACACACAGCTGAACAGAAACACCTGGAGTACTTTCTTTGCGAGAACAAGGAAAGTTATCAATGTTAATGTCAGCAGTAGCTCCATCATGGAAAGGTGGAGCTCTGACAAAACATTTTAATTTAGCGGTATCTCTTTCCATGAGATGCCGCTAAATTAAAATGTTTCGGTGTCAGTGGTACTAATAAAATTACCCAAACTAAATGGCAAAAATAGTTCTGTTAATTTCAGCAGTAGCTTTCTTAATAACAACATCCAGAAAATAAACAAAGATAAACATTGAATGAATGGGCCAGAAGTGAGTGCTATTGAAAAGAAACAAAACTAAAACACTGTGCCAGTGATACTTTCTGTGAGGGAAAAAAAAAAAAAAAATTCAAGGATAACACATAGTCAATTACCTTAATAGCCCTGTCAATGACTGTATGTAGAAAAGAGGCAAAGCTAAACACAGAAACCCTGGACATCCAGCACTTTTTAGTCTAAGACTAAAGATTTTCAAAATCTTATTAAAATGTAAAAGTTCAGATATCTTTCTTTTTATTTATTCAAAGGAAACAAACAATGTTTAGTTTACTTTGACGTCTGTTAAAAGATACACATTTGTGTGAATGCAAAATTATTGTATTGGAGAAGTGAGTCGATTAACAGGGTGGTTTTGTTGTACAGAAAACCTTAAAGATGAAGAATTTCTTCAGGGCTATTTTAAGGGCCTGTTTGGTCTAGGCTTTAGGGTAGATCCTACCAGCGATCCTGCAAATCTTCAACTAATTACAAATAAGCACACTAAATCTTTTGCTCATAGCCCTGGCCTTTCTGTGATCCATCCAATCATCTATCACAAGGCAGAACCATGGCCATTTCTTCTGTGTGCCCCCAAGAATGCACCCTTATCAGGCATGCTGCTGACTCGCATAGCCTCCTGCTCCACCCCACTTCCATTTCTCTGTTGGCATGCATGGCTCCATCTCTCTGGACTTAATGCATGTCCTCCAGTGATATATGGCATCCCACACTTCTCCATCTCTGTGATTACTATTTAAGTGAAAGTGCTGCTTCAGCCTGCTTGCGATGAACCAGCAGAAACAGAATCAATGCTCCTGCCCTCCATCAACAATGACAATGTGCGAGGCACGGAATATCTTGTTTCACTTGTATGTGATGCAAGTAAGATGATTAAATGGTAAAATTTCCCGTAAGATTTATCAGTGGTGCATGAATATTTTCTTCCGTTTAATTTTTTTTATTGCTTTGTTTTGCGTTTCATTTGAGTTCAAAATGTAATACTTATAGTTTGAAACAGTCCTGTGTTTCACGTTCTGAACTTGAAAATTATAAACAACAAGAAGCCATCAAAATTTCAGGGCAAAAGGGCTTTTACAAAATCCATTAAGCAAAAAACTAAATTTTCCCTCTCTGCCCTCATCCCTTCTGTCTCCCACTAATGTATCTGTAATAGAAAGATTCAATTTTTTTATCTGGGGTTTATTGATCTGAAAATCAATTTAGCTTTACAAGGTAACATGTTAAATGCAGACGTGGCTGTGATAATATCTTCTGCTGATTCTGTCAATTTAGAGGCACAGTTGCTGTTATGAACTGTGCGTGTTTTAGTGCTAAAAATTCCCTAAAATCGCTAGATAAAAGCTGAGATGGCTCACTCTTTGACAAGCATCTCTATGCAACACCTACTCTCAAGATTTTTAATTTATCTCTCACTGAACCGTCAATATTTCCATTAAACAAATAACTGAAACTATAAAAAGTGATTTGCAGCGCAGCTTATTAAGCCTCAAGTGCAAACTTTCCTACTTGTGAGCTACGTATGTTGTTCTCAAACTGTGGGGAAAAGTATGGGAACTGTGGTTCTGGAACATTGACCTTTGCTTCAAACAAAAATCTCTCAAGGAAAAGGGCAGTGGAAAAAGAAAGTTCAAAAATTTCTTCTATGCTGCTGAGTGACAGATAAATGACCTGCCTAAATATCTGCACAGAAATATTGCTGGAAAAACAAAAATGATGCACGTTTTTCAGGCTGCAGGTCAAATGCAAAGTGTATTTGTCATGCTGTCAGAGTCCTGGCATGTTATGTAGTGATGAGGAGAATGCAGAGGAGGAACAAGCCCAAGTTGTAGTTTATTGGGTCTAGAGTATTATATTAAGCTCAGCATAGTTCACACACAAAAAAAAAAAAATCAAATGTCAGCTTCAGAGTCCCACTGTGATCAGTTAAAAGCACAAAAAAACTTGGATCGCACATGATTAGAGTTATTGTACAGTGTTCCACAGAGCAGTGCACACAGAATGAAATTACTGATGGCATATTTCTCCTCCACAATAGAGCTAAATCCACATGAAGCAAAATTCTGCAGATTGTTAGGAAGCGTGGTGTAGGTGTGATAAATACGGTGTTACAGTTGTAATTAAATAGTTATGAAAAAACCTATTTGTCAGAGCTGAGTAGGGCCACACTTTGTGATGAATGGGGAAAATTAATTGAATAGTATGTACAAATGCATTTAAAACTTTGCAAAGATAGGCAGTTTGGGTATTTTAATTTCTTCTGCATAGAAGCTGTTCCTTAGGTTTGAGTTTATAATTTTTATATCTCTACCTCAGGCCATGAGAATGAAAACCCTCTACTGGGCATTAGATCACAGATAATGAAGCTAGTTCTGTGTTTTCTCCATTGCATAGATATTCTGCAGCTTAGATTATACCAAACCCAACTGAAATATGTTTTGCTCTCTTAGTCAAAATAAATCTAGATATTACATAGTTTAATTGGTAATAATTTTTATGCAAGAACTAGGTTTTCATACAGCATTCATGTACAATACCATGTAGATCTGCTTGGCTGCATTTGCTTCTGATGTTGAGATGTTTACCTAATGCTAAAAGCACGATTGAGCCAAAGTGTAGCAAGTTTATATTTATTGTGTATTTATTTATATATTTATCTCAGTCCATGCCACCCCTGAGTGAGCAAGAATTGGATTTGTTGTGATTTCGTGCAGACGCATTCTGTCCATCAGATTAGGTTGTTAATCTTTCAGTGTCTGTCCAGTCTACTCTACATCCCTTCTGCAATTAAGCTGAGACAGGAGAAAAGGCAGTGGGTGCAAAAACCCCCTGCTAAGAGGAAGAGGAGGGGAAGGAAGGAAGCAGTGGGTGGAACAATCCTCCTTTTCGTCTTGGTAATTTAGCCATTTAAATGTTAGTGGAGTTTTTTTTTTTCTCCTTATTTATACAGCTAAATATCACAGAGACATGGGAGGGCTCTCAAGGGAAGGCTGTTTATGTTGTTTCATTTCATTTGACGCTGTCCTCCCCAACACCTGCTTCAGAACTCTTAAAATGGAAATTGTGGTGCTTTTACTGCCATCCTTACAGAATTTTTTTTTTCTGACTTGAAGTCTAACAGACATGGTAATCTTTACTGTATTGCCATCTGCAGTCTGTTTGTGTTTTCTTTTCAAAGGGTGCTTGCCCTGGTTAAATTCAGCACCTCTATTAGGTCAATTTGGATTCTCTGCATCACAAAGCAATTTTAGGTTTTCCTTGTAATATAAGTTGGGAATACTCATTTTCCCTAAAAACCTTTTAAAAAGACTCATACTGGAATACTTGTGTTAGAATAGTTCCTCCACATGTTGAGTCGTTGTGTTGATTTTAAAGTTGAACCTGCAGACAGTTTAGTCTTGTCACTGGAAAGAGAGTCAAACTGTTAGCGCCACTGAAACTGTATCATATTAAGTAGTCAATAAATCATTAACTCTTTAATGCTATGTGTGTGAAGCAAAAAAATAGAGTACAATTTCATATGGCCCTGATGATTAACAGCTCAGTGAGCAGTGGTTAATCAGCATGACATAGAAAAATTGCAACTGTATACACTTAAAATTGCTGTACATGCTCTCGAGATTTGTAAAGAAAAATAAATCATCGGGATCAGAAGGGGTGTTTATTAACATTTGCAGGGAACTGAGTCTATTACAAAGTTAACATTATTTTTTAGACATGCTGTTTAAGATCAAAGGGCTTTTGCTGAAAATTTCAGCTTGACGATTTCTTCTCTAATTCAGAACCGACTTTAGATAAAAGTTAAGTTTTCATAACTAAACAACAATTTCTCTTACTTTTCTGAAATTTTTCATCTGCTGCTAAATTGGGAGCATTTGGTTAGCACATCTAAACCTCTCTTGAGGTTAAGAGATCCTAACAGCCGTGATGAAGCTCATGGCTCAGTCTAAGAGCAGCTGCTGTGTAACTTCTAATTTAACAGTAAAACTCTGACCCTCCTTGTGACAGCTCACTTGTCAAAGCTGTCGAAAACTACAGACTAGGATTTACTGTTGGGTTCAGACTGATTATGCCGCTTCGCCCAGAATAATCAATACTTATTAACTGCAGTGCTGAGGCTGGATTTGTTAGGTAAACTTGCATGGGGCGGGGGGAGAGGGGGATGACTGCTGCAAACAGCTGAAAGCAAATGCTGCTCCTATCATCGTTAATGACTTGTCAAATATAGCCCTGTGTGTGCCCTGAGGGGATTTTAACAAGTAAACTGTGTCCTTTGAGTTAATATTAATGTTTATGGACATTTATTATAGCAAAAACATGGCAACACTTAAAATATTTAAAGCTTTGGTAATTTAAGGTGGATTATTTTAACAGAAGGTCAGCATTTAAACAGGTGAAGACAGAAAGGATGTGCAACGTTAAGGTGATTCTTTTTAAATTTTTAGTTTCTGATGGAAGCACTTCAGAAAGTTATTGAAGACGGTATGAAGAGTTTCTGGCAATGTTCAGATCTTCCTGCAGCAGATCCAAAATAGATCTTGGACAGAGAGTGGGTTCCCTCTTATGGTCATTCTTGATGTCCTTCTGTATCCTATACATGTCTTTCTTGTCTGCCATTTTGTGGCTGTTATCTATATAACTGGACCCAAGTTCAACATCCATCTTCTCAAATTAGAAAATGTATTTAATAATTCATGTCAAGTCACTGAACAGACTTTTTGAAATACTGACAGTTACTTGGTCACAACATAAAAATATGTGTTGTATATTCAGTGTATATACATGTTGAATCAGTAGACTAAATGTTATGCTTGCTGGAAAATCAAGACTATGGCTGATGCATATATATACATGTATAAAGCTCTGGAAAAAAATTAAGAGATCTACTTAACATCATCAGTTTCTTTGATTTTACTTTTTATAGATTTATGTTTGAGTAAAATGAACATTATTCTTCTATGAACTACTGACAACGTCGCCAAAATTCCAATCAACAATTTAGTATTTATTTGCAGAAAATGACAAAATGGTCAAAATAATGAAAAAGGTGCAGTGCTTTCAGACCTCAAGTAATGCAAAGAAAACAAGTTCATATTTATGTAGAAACGACAACACTAATGTTGTAACTCGGGAAGAGTTCAAAAATCAATATTTGGTGGAATAACCATGAGGTTTTCAATGGGATTCAATGGGGGTCTCCTAATTTTTTTCCAGAGGTGTATATTTTTTCCCCTGTTCACACATTTTTGCTATGCATTGCTTCCGCCATTGCAGCATGCAAATTTATTCCTATTCATCTGTTGCATATATTTTAGATACAGTCTCTCCTTGCAACATTATTGTGAAGGGCATTTTTTAATTTTGATTTCCATCCTGTTTATATTATTCTTTATTCAATTAGTCACCACCACAGTTGAGAAGCAGATAAACAGCCATGGTGGCTTATTGAATTGATTTCCATCTCCCCTCCTATGCCTTGTGAATATTTATATAGCATCCTGCTGTTGAATGTTTGAATAATTATTGCACAATAATATCCTTTTGCACCCTTGCTTTTACCTTCGTATCACTTGGAAAAAAACTGATAGGGTTCCGTAGCCTCTTGTGCTATTTGAAGTGTCCAATCTTAAGAGTTAGATTAGATGGCAATTTGCCTCCGGAACGGTTACTGTCGAGCGGTGGTGAAGCCACTCAGACACTTTCTGCTTGATGTATACAGATGTGACAGGAAGCCCCAATTTTCTTTGATTTATATTTCCTGGCATGTTAACCTTGTGAAACCGTGCCAAGCCCATGTGACAAAAATGACAAAACCACATTTTTTTTCTTTTTTCTTTTCTTCCCACCCTCTTTTTTTCCCCCCTCTCATTCAGCTGTGTCCTCAAGGGGACATTCTGACATTTTTTAAGTCTGTCATTTTGCCTCAGCAGGCACTAACTGTATTGGTTGTTGTCCTTCAGGTACCCTACAAATCTTTTTTCTGCCTATTTTGCATCTAATCAGCACTACATACATGTGTTGGCTTGCAAATTAAATCATGTTTATGCATCTGGTAGACAGTTTTAAAGGCGACCTACAAATATGGATATAACATTGCAATCAATGTCAAAGCTAACAATAAGCTACATGGAAGGTTCTGTCAGAGGTGATTGGGTGGCAGTGCAGATGTAAAGGGAAGGGCAGTGGATGAGAGTGCATAAGAGGGGGTAGAAAAGTACAGGGTAGGTGCTAGGGCAATCCTCAGGGAAGGTATTTGAATAATTAATTTTGAATTGAGTTTTAAATTCAAAATGTATCCAAATTTGTACAGGAATAAATATGCTTTATGAGATGCAACATAACTATCAAACCATTAGCACAAATATTCCGTAGGTTGATATTAATATTCAGAATTGACAATATTCTATTGTTAATTCTGTAAAGTATTTATTGTAAATGTTAACCTAAAGAATTTTTTTTTTATCAATTATTTTCAAAGCAGCAATTTGATCTTTGTTGACTGCAAAACCCCTCCTTCGTTCCAGTTTATTTTTCTGCTTAGTTTAATGGGGTTGTTTGGAATTCTAGAAATAAATATGCTCAAATCTCCTATTTACTCTAACTTAATAGAATATTTTCTGAAGACATTTTATTTTTCAATATTTTTAAGAGATTTTGTTTGTAATCCCTTTTTGGGCCAGTTTACACCTAAAAAGTCAGATCAAACTAGAATAATTACATATGATCGCCTGCTGGTGTATATTATACATTAGAGTCACATAACCAAATAATCTTTGAATAAGATTATAGAAAATTACATTCAATTTGCCGTTGTCAAAGCGGGCACAGAATACAGTACAAGCTGAGACGTATTCAGTAGTGACAGACGGCTCCCACCAAATCTAAAAAGGTTTGAAATAGTGAAACGGTAACCTATGCAGCATCCAGACATTTATGAGGAACAGTTGCTCCCTGCTGGCTTGGATGTCCAAAGTAGGGGCTGCATGCCTCTGACTGGATTTGAATGTATTCTTTCTTGATTTTTAAGGCAGAGCTTATGAAAAAAAGCAACTATAGCAGCTTTCAGAAAAATCTGTCGTGTAGAGCTTCAGGTGCTGTCATTTTTGAAAGGCATTATTTTCAGTGAAAAAAAAAAAAAAAATCACTCCTATCCACGCTTGCTCTCTCTGACGTATACATTCCCAGATCTGCGTGCACATGCTCACTACTGAGAGTGCTTTGTTTCTTAATCTTGGTTCACAATTGTAACTCATCACAGTCATACAGTTGTCACACCGTCTTAATTTGATATGAGAACCAGAATGATTATCCATGGTGCTCATGGAGCCTAATCTTTTGTTTGTTTCCCTTTCTTTTTAGTCTAAATATGACAAGAGAAACCTGCTTAAATCTTCTGCCAGAGAATTGCTGCATTTTGTTACACGTTAAAGCTTTGACTGTGTGACAAATCCTAATTGGTTATAGAGAGTACCTTCAGGGCAAAACGTACCTGATGCTGCGAATTGTGTTGCTCTAATTGGGTTTGCCCATAATCTGCCACTGCTAGAGAGCCTCATGCATAAGCAGCATGGAAATCGTGTAATACTTGGAATGAGCTGCCGACATGTTTGATTTAATTAATCAAAAATTAGCTCCCAGCCTTGGAACGCACTCTGTGGAAACTCTCCAGAGGAGGCAGGCAAGTCCTGGGATAACTGCTTGGCTATAAACATGCAATCAAACACATTAAAGATGCAGTGTTTCTGGGATTCGGTTTAATGGTGTTGAGGACGAGAGATTACTGGTTGATGACTTTTATAATGTCTCTGCCCCACTGTCTTCTTTTTTTATTATTTGTCTATGACATTTTCTTTTCTTTTCTGCAATTAAATCATTAAGAATATGTGGGGGGGAAAAATAGCTTCCCCTGCACATTTTTCATACTACAAGCATAAAGTTAGATGCATTTTACTGGGGTTTTAATGTGTCACAGTAACACAAAATAGTGGAAATAAATGTTTGAACTCTACTGAACAAACAGGCTCATAAAGACCAAGTAACAAAACAAGACAGGTCAGGGATAAAGTTGTGGAGAAGCTTAAAACAGAGCTAGGGTTACAAAACTATATCGCAACCTTTAGTTGTGCCTCATAGGGTGCTTTTTCCTTTGACGTGGACATGGAAGCCGGTCAGCGTTTATGAGAAAATTGATCCTAAAAGGGAAAACTGTTTCAGCAGGACAAAGCTAAGTTTCCATTAGCCATGAAATTGCACAAATTGAAATTACAAAAATAAATTTGCTTAATGGAAACATGCTAATTTTGTATGGGCATAGTTTTGACTTGAAAGAGCTGAATACAAATGTACCTCACCCCCGTAATGTTTTTATTTATAGGAAGATATGAAAATCCTTTTCCTCTTAGAATCTGTGAGGTATTTTGTGTGGATCTGTCACATAATGTCTAGGTAAAATGGGTTGGATACATCTGAGAGTAATGTACCAGAGTTATGTCGAATATAAAGAACATGCACATAATTTGCATATTGAGTTACTAGTACTAGGGCTATATACTAATACCTGTGTCCCAGTCTGTTCAGTTCTATTTTTATCCAGTGCAACAAATGCTCAAAATCAAGTTAGCGAACCTCTGTGGTAACTGCCTCTCCATATGTGTTCAGATCCAGGACCTTGCAATCAGGTGCATTCAGAAAAACATCAAGAAGAACCATGGTGTGAAGGACTGGCCTTGGTGGAAGCTCTTCAGTACAGTTCAGCCGCTCATTAAAGTCCAGCTCACCGAGGAGCAGATGCGAAGCAAAGATGTGAGCAAGTTTCTCTATCACCTTCCCCCTACTCACCCTATAGATTCTGCTCAATTGTGCAGTCTGATTTCACTATTTAAACTGCGTCACCTGGCATGCCTTCACACGTCCTGAATGACTTAATAATTCACAATTTACTCGTAGCATAACGTGTAAAAATCTACCGCTGTGATCTGTGCTCCAGGAGGAGATACAGCAGCAGAAATTGAAGCTGGAGAGAGTGGAGAAAGAGCGGAGTGAATTGAGACTGAACACAGATCGATTGGAGAGCAGGGTGGGTCTCTTTGTCTTTGTCACGGCTTTCGGGGAGCACTGTGTATGAGATTTGTGGTGGAGCCTTGCCTCCTTTTTCATTCTGGTTAAAAAAAATAAAATAAAAAAATTGATCAGCAACTTGCATAAGAGTCTTTGTAAGCACACTGCAGCCGTTCCTCTCACGGGTTGTATGCAACTTCTTGTGTGTGAACAGATCTCAGAGTTGCTGGCTGAGCTCGCTGACGAGAGGAGCACCAGTGAGTCGGCTTCCCAGTTACTGGAAACTGAAACTTCAGAGAGACTCCGCCTGGAGAAGGACATGAAGGACCTGCAGGCACATGCACACACAAAAAAAAGACATGGAACACAGTCTATTCTCCCTTTACTAACTCTTTTTCAATCTTGACTTAATTACTGCATTTCAGGTTAAGTTTGATGCCATGAAAAAACAAATGGAGTCACAGGAGATGGAGCTCATGGAAGCACGTCTCACAAAGGCGTCCGAGCTCAACGGAGAGCTGGATGATGACGACGATTCTGGTTAGTTGAACTCAAAACTGGCCTTGAAGATAAGTTTAAGGATTTCTCATGCAGTCAGGGCCCTCTTTGCTAACAGAATCAAGGCTTTTTTTAAGCATTTATTTCAAATGCCCTAATTGATTGTACGTTTGACACCAGCAGCAGCCTGACTAAGCCTCCCTAATGGGCATGTCAGCTCAGGTCAGTAACATAAATACTGAATCGCAGTTTGAAAATTTCCCTTACACTAATTGTAGCTGCAGGAATGAGTCCTTTGCTCGACTGTTGCAGCAGGAAACATGGCAGTAATACATTTTTGCAGAGTACTGCTGAGGATATATCCCAAGTTTTGGGTTTACGGCTTGCGGATTAAGATGTTCACTCCCAGGCATACAACTAATGGCCACTGATTGGTGTCCCCCCCCTTTTCTGCAAGAAAATGAAGCGCCTGCTGAGAGCTTTTTGTCTATGGGGCTTTATTCCCCCCATGCAATACCGCCCCCTTCAACCCACCTCAGCAGACAAGCCATTACAGAGCATATCAGAATTCTTAGATGAATGAGAAAGTAATCGTTGGGATCAGAGCTGGTGGCCCTGCAAGTTGTCATTATGCTATATATATGCTAATGAGCAGCACTGATGGAGGAGCCAGTGTTGGTATGTGAAGGAGAAATGGACAGCCTCAGAAATGATAAGGCTTGGAAATGAACCTGAACCTGAATGCCTGCCTGGCCGCTGTTTTAGTTCTGATAGCCTGTGACAGCTCCAGAATTAGGGTCGGCGAAGAACTGCGGAAAGTGCCACTTAGATGTGTCCTTTTCTTACAGCTATTGTTGTGAGCTCAGAATTCTTACCTGAGGTTTATTCAAGATTATGGTTGAAACGCAAAGGCTGCTTTGTAGTTTCCTGTGGAATTTTTTGACCTCATAAGGTCATGTTTTGATGAAAGAAGCTTTATTTCCTGAAGGATTATATTATGTCGGTCCTTGAATGCGATAACCATCTGAGCCAGTACAGTGCACTCGATAATCCACAGCATCCATCAAATCTGAGCTTTTGAGCCGCTTTTTGCTGTGTACCCCCACTAGGCCCGCATTAAATGCGGGAGACACCCAAAATGTCACAAAGACATTTTCTGAACTGTGCGCCTTTTTTCTCTAGGAGGCGAGTGGCGGATAAAATACAATCGAGCCGTTCGGGACATGGACTTCACCAAAAAGAAACTCCAGCAGGAGTTTGATGACAAGCTGGAGACAGAACAGCAGAGCAAAAGACAAGTTGAGAGAAAGGCAAGAAAGAATAATGATGCCTCCTCAAATGACTTTGTCTATTCTAATGTGCGGCATTGATCCTCAGTAATCTTTAAACCTAGAGATGCACCTAATACAATTTTGTGGCCAGTTTCTGATCTGAAACTTTGAACTGCAAGTACTGATTTTAGCTGATTCTGATTCCTTATCAAAGGCTCTGATGTGAGAAGACATAAAAACGGCTTGGAAAATAATTGTGGTAGCCTATTCTGCCCTCTGCTATTATTAATTATTAAAGATAATACTAAAGGTAACATCAGGTAATATGTGTGAGAGAGCACTTGCTGTAAACAGTGTTTTATAAGCACCAAGAAAACCTTTTTTCCATTGACATTTTGAACTCTCTTTAGTGTCTTAAATTAGTCATTAGTTCTGTTTGAGCAGTAATCACAGTTTTCAAAACAGTGGTTTGCACATACATACACCACAAACCATTCATACCCAGGTATGTTTAGTCAGTGGTCTTTGAATTTTACCAACATGTTTCTGTGGAACCTGAGTCTGATGGAGAATCAGTGGAAGGAGCAAAAGGTTAGGGTGATGGCAATGAGGCTTTCCAACTTCAAAGACTAAGATGAAAGATAAATACACTAGTAGAAATATGCAAAAATCTGCTGAGCATGTATTGGAAGATTTTTTTTTAATATCAATGAAGATTTTTGCAATGATTTTTGTGAAAGCTTTGAATTTTTTTCTTTGTCACATTTTAAAGAATGTGAGTAAAAATAAGTTTTTCCTTTAAAAAAAAAAAAAAAAAGTACAATTTCCAAAAACATATTTAGAATTTTTTTCCTGTATTTTAAAAAAATATCTTTTTAATTTTTTTTCCCCAGGAATTGATACTCCTTTTGAGTGTTTTATTTCACATCAGATGTAAACTTATTGGTTGACTGACAATCAGTTAATATCCAAATTTGCCAGGAGTAGCGTTTCATCATTCAGGAGTGGTCGAGCCCAAATTCATGCAGCTTCAGCCTCCTATTTTATGGGTGCATCTCTAATTAAATTCCATTACTGTATTGCACAGTGATGGATAGTGCTATCAAAAAATAATGCTAATAATAATAGTGCTATCAAAAAATAATATTTACGGTAATATTTCTGTGTTCATACTGCAGCTGGCTGATTTGCAGACAGATAATGAGGATCTGCAGCGCTCTGTGCAGCAGCTGAAGAAGAAGTGCCAAAAGCTGACTGGCGAGCTGCAGGACACCAAGCTTCATCTGGAAGGCCTGCAGAGCCGCAACCACGATTTGGAGAAAAAACAGAGGAAGTCAGTTTCAAACGCGCTTCGCCTCTTCCGTGTTTTAATTACCAGCACACATCTCAGAGAATTTCGAGTTCTGCTCTTCCCCGGGATTGCCCAATGCGATGGCTCGCTCACATAATGCTCAAGTTTTCTGTAATTCAAATAGTGGCTGGGATGGTCGGTAATCTGCAGAATTGCATTAGTGGAGAAAATGACTTAGACTTTAAGCACTTAAGAAGCTATCGCTGTGGTATAATGTGATCTCTCCCCTGTGGCTAATTGAAGATGCTCTGTGGGTGAAATTATTTTCAGCTGCACTTCAGAGGGAAATACAGGGA
The DNA here is from genome assembly GCA_903067095.1 of Girardinus metallicus. Classification (NCBI taxonomy): domain Eukaryota; kingdom Metazoa; phylum Chordata; class Actinopteri; order Cyprinodontiformes; family Poeciliidae; genus Girardinus; species Girardinus metallicus. Next base: position 63,817 of record CAEGAE010094595.1, on the reverse strand, counting down.
ATTACGACGAGCTGTCAGCAGGAAACACTTAGCTGTTAAGTTCACTAACAATAAGTGTTTCTGGCTGTTAGGATGTTAAAGAAAAAAACATTTCGGAGACGACCGAATGTCATGGGGAAATTTTTAGCCAATAGAAGGGAAAGTGTTAGAGAGAGATAAAGTTAAATGTGGGTCTTTGAATGTGAATATCATTTGTGGACATAGGAGATTTTTACAGCGCAAGCTCTCTGTATACCATCTCACCATGTCATCAGTAGATTAACAGCGAGATTTTTGTCTTGCATTAGTTTTTGAAATGGCTTTTTTTCCCCCCAGTGATATTTTTTTGTGCATTCAAGTTGTATATCATAGTATGTGCAGTTCAGAGTTTTTTTAAATATCTGTTTGTATGTGCCCCAGATTTGACCTGGAGCAGAGCCAGGCTCAGGACGAGGTACAAAGAGAAAAGAGTCAGCGGGAGAAACTGGCTCGTGAGAAAGACATCGTGACCGGTGAGATATTTAACCTCCGCCAACAGCTGCAGGTAAACTTCCTCTTTCTTCTGCTCTTTGAGTGATACGCTGTAGCCCCGACGTCGAACTTCTACTGTGTGCCTCTTGCCTGCAGGACAAGGACACAGAACTGTACGCCGCCAATGTGAAAGTGCAGCAACTGGAGGCAGAGCTGCAGGATCTGTCCTCCCAGGAGTCCAAGGACGGGGCCTCGCTGGCTAAGTTAAAGAAGCAGCTTCACGACCTTGAGGCGAAGGTGAAAGATCAGGAAGAGGAGTTGGATGAGCAGGCGGGATCAATCCAAATGCTGGAGCAGGTACGTGCTTCTATAGTTTTGAGATTTACTTTAAAAAATTTCATTTTTCCAAAACATGAAACTACTCCAAAAATTATTAATTCATGCTAATATCGCCTCCATACATCTTATGTCACAAGCTGCAATGCATGTCCTTATCTTGCTCTCAGGCTAAGCTGAGACTTGAGATGGAGATGGAGAGGCAGCGGCAGACCCACTCCAAAGAGATTGAGAGCAAGGATGAAGAGGTGGAGGAAATCAGGCGGTCGTGCAGTAAGAAGGTAGGCGTTGCTCATTTTCACTCATTGTGCATTAATTTTTCTTATTCATATTCATTCTTCTCTAAGCTATCAATTAGCCATGCCCTTTTAAAGCTGCACAGAGAAACTGACACTGATGTTGACAAATGAATCAAAGTTCATTGTATTTAGCCCAGCATATTTTTAAAGGTCCTTTCCCCTCATTTTATCTTTGAAACAGAAGCAAAAATAATTTTTGCATTATTTGTCATGCAAAAGATGCAAGATTTGTGACATTATCAAGAACCAAGTGATGACAGATCTGTATTTTTTTCAGTAACCCTTCTGGATTGACATACAGTGCTTTACAAAAGCCCTTGATCTTTTTTTCAATTTTTTCCCTTTAAAATAAACCTTCAGTATATTTTATTGGGATTATACCTGATCAAATAACACATTTTGTTGAACAGTAAAGAAACATACATGGTTTATATAATATTAACTAAAATACAAATCTGAAACACATTCTTGGGATTTGTATTCAGACCCCTGATGAGTTAACATCTACTAACTGCAGTTACAGTAGCAAATCTTTCAGGCTATTGCTTTTCCAGCTTTTTATATTATTCAAACTACTTTGAACTGCGTTGTTGCTGGAAATGTGCAAAATTACCTTACCTTACAAAAGACTGAAATGTATGCCCATTCTTCTTCAAATGGCTGTCACATTGGATGAAGAACATCTGTGAGAATTAATCAAACTATCCATCAAACCTTTGTAACCGATTTATTCATTGACTTAAAAACAAAACTTCTATAGTGGCTTTTTTTTTGTTCTTTTGTTATGATTGAAGCTAACCACAAAATGAACCACTTAAAACTTAAAAATTTACTATTTAGGTGACTTCTGAAAGTAGTTGGGTGCTCTGAATTTTTTTCAGGGATATTAGAGTGAAACGGCTTAAATACAAATGTGAGCCACACTTTCCTACTGTTCATTTGTAAAATCAAAACAAACCAAAAAACAAAACAAAATAGCATTTGTATAATTTTCCAGTCATTTTGTAATTTTGTTGGACTTTATCACAAATTCCCAATAAAATACATAGAGGTTTGTGGTTGAATACTTGGTATGATGGTGTGAATACTTTTGGAAAAGCATCTATGTCTATAATAAAACTGAATTACAAACAGAGGAACATATTTTGTCAGATGCCAGTAAGTGTTTGCAGCACTAAACAGTGACGTCTAACAAGATAGTTCATGATGCATGTGTGACTTTAACTGATATTTGTTTCCTGCATTTTTGACATTGTTGTGTCCTGCAGCTCAAACAGATGGAGGCGCAGATAGAGGAGGAGTATGACGACAAGCAGAAAGTCTTGCGTGAAAAACGGGAGCTGGAGTCCAAGCTTCTGATTGCTCAGGACCAGGTACTGCCTTAGCTCTTTGCCTGTGCAGCAAAGTGTGTGCGATTTAAACGTGGGCCACTTGTCTTGATTGGAAATAAAATGCTTTTGTGCCCTGAGAGGTGCTCTAAGTTTAGATGGAGGCGAAATGGTCATGTGTAATAGTAATAACTACAGAGGAGTGATTCGTTATTCAGGTTAGCCAGAGGGATGTGGAGACGGAGAAGAGGCTAAAGAAAGACTTGAAGAGAACAAAAGTCCTTCTGGCTGATGCACAGATCATGCTGGACCACCTGAAGAGCAACGCCCCCAGCAAAAGGGAGATTGTCCAGCTCAAAAATCAAGTATGTCCTCCTGGGGATCATTTTGCTTCTAATTCAAAAGATGACAGTACTGTAGCGTTTAATAAGTGACAAAAATAACTGAACAAAAAAGGCTTTTCAGAGTATAGAAATTGTAACAGTGAAGAAATCCTTCATCATATCCAGCAGGGATTCTTGATCTCGGCCCACTAACGTTTGTCCTTCGCTTTCTTCCTGCACGTTTCCTACTGTGCCTCGCAGCTGGAGGAGTCAGAGTTTACTTGTGCAGCAGCGGTGAAGGCTCGAAAGGGCATTGAGATTGAAATTGAAGATTTGCATATTCAAATGGAAGATGTGGTCAAAACCAAGATGGCGGTGAGTTTTCACATCTTTTTCTTTTACAAAGTAACAGTGGAATAATTGAGGGTATGTTCAAACTAATAGAACTTTAGCTTTGTTTTCAGTTTATATCCAACAAAATGCTTTTTTATCCAAAATGTAATGAACACTGTGTGCATTTTGACCCATTAGAGCCTACACTTTTTTCTTTCAAATAACTGGAGCTTTTTTCTGTACTTGTGTTTTTTTTGTTTTTTTTTTTCAAATTCACTTTTCTAATGAAGAAAAAACCCCCAGAAACAACAATGTGTAATTACTTAAGGGCCTGTGCATATCAAAATCTCACTCTTCATATTGCAGCAGGGTTCTCATTTATATGCATACAAGAGGCCATGCTGGGATATTAAAATAATAAACGCCCTTTGGCATATGTCTGATTTGAACATTTTGCTCTAATGGTTAAATGAGCTTTGCTGAATGCTTTTCTTTTTTTTTTGTTTCTCAGTCTGCTCATTAATAGCTGTCTCACGAGACTTCTTCCTACATTTTCGACTCATAGACTGAGGATATTTGTGTCTCTTGGGACGACACACAGTGTGCTGTGTGTCTCCGTTTTGGTTTTTAATTGCTACGTTTATGGCAAGGGAGGGTCTCGCAAATGTCGTAGATTAGAGAATTCATATTGAGAACTGGCGTTTTACCAGCTGAAACTCCAAATAGGACATCGCCAGTACGCTGCACACACTGCACTTTCCCTGGCCTAAATGAGCCAATTGATTATCTCCAATTGGTGTCATCCTCCAGCCAGAACCCTGACAAGACTGTGTTTCAAAGCAGGGAGATGAAACTCTGGGACTGCTCTGGCTTTGGCTAATCACCGTTTATCATATTTAATAGCCCATGAATAAATCCTGACATTTTGTGTTAAGGTGTGTTTTTCTGTCCGTTTGTCACTTAGTTGGAGGAGCAGGTCAGCCGTCTGCAGAGAGAGAAGAACGACTTACAGTCTCGCATGGAGGAGGATCAGGAGGACATGAATGAATTGATGAAGAAGCACAAATCAGCAGTTGCACAGGTAGCTGAGCCTTTGAGGAATTTCAATCATCTGTTTGAATGGATTTGAAATGTCATCGCAAACAGCGGTAGTATTTTTAAGAAATGGGCCATGAAAAGATTTATGACCAGTCTACAAATTAGCGCATTCTGAGGTCTGGGAAATATCGACGCTCATTAGACAAAACAAACAGAGACAAAATGCACTAAAGCCAAGCGGACCAGACCAAATCAAGTCGGACAGCACACCATCTGGTTAAAAACATAAAAAAAAAAAAAAAAACACCCCAACAAATATGCATTTGGTCCAAAGATGTTTTGTTTGTGTCCATTTTGAATGCATCTGTTATATTTTAGGGGTACTTGGTTGGAATCCTTTCTGATGCGATAGCAGTTTGTCTGTCCATTTGGTCTGCGTCTGTTTGGTCTGATGCCTTTTGTCCAAATCAGTTCTGTCAGATGCCAGTCGGTCTGTTAGCATTTAGTCTGTTGCTCTTTTATGTCAGGTGGGTTAGTTAGATGGTGTTTACTTTCAGTCTGATCTAATCACATTGGCTCTATCAGCATTTGGTCTGGTTTAAACACATTCTCTGGGTACAAAAAAATCTTGAATAAAAATAGCACATTATCAGAAGATTAATTTAAAATTTAGGACAAAAATGTCACATAATCAATTTCAGTAAACAAAACTGCAACAATTATTTTTATCAAAACATCACACATTTTTACACACATAATAATGTCTGACATTTATTGTTGCTTTTGAGTGTACAGCCTTTTTATGTACACTGACTTTTCTTTTACAAATAAGTTTTTTCTCCCTCTGAAGATTATAAGAAAAATCAACAGTAAAATGGTAAAATGAAATAAATTACTGTCAGCTAAAACAGTAGGTTGATATAAAAGATTTTATACAAGGTGGACTAAAGCAAAAATATGCAATAAATAATCACTGTATTTGGTTGAAGTTTGTGAATTAAAGTGCTAATTCCAAAATCCAAAAGGTCACACATTTAAAAACAATAAAAATAAAATGCCTCAATTATAAATTTCTATATAGCAAACTAATAAGAATTAATATGTTTGAGTTGGCAACTATAAACAAAATGAAATATCTGTTTATTTGAGTCCAACCTGGAGGTTGTCCATTGCTAAGTGTTGCTGCAAACGAGTCCTTAGTTTAATCCATTTGTTTTAAAGGATATTTTTCTAACTGCATGTAGTCTTGATTTTGTTTAGTTTAGTCTTAGTCCCTTTGGCATACGGTTTAGTCATTGGTTTCTAGAAACTCTTGGCTATTATTTGTCTTTGGGCATTTTTTCCTTTGTGTGGTAATATTTCCTAAGACATGAGGATGATGCAAAATGTACATCATACTTATGTCTCTAGTTGCACCACTTATCTAATATGTGGCTTAAAAATTTGTCATTAAATTTCTATAGCCACTTTTCTGCAGTGCGGTTTCTGTGTCGAGGACATATTTTCTTTCTGATGCAGCATGTGCTTTCAAATCAGAGAGATCTGCTCTACATCAAAACCACATGACAAATTATTTTAGTTGAACCTGCTGGGTTCATGAGCCATTAACATGAAAACTAATTTTGATGCAAGATAATTGAAACATTTCTGAACCACTCGAAACTCATCCTTTCTTGCTTAAGCATTCGTTTAAAAGCGATTCTTGTTTTCTGTTATGTTTGTCTGCATGTGCGTTTGTGTGATGTAGTCGGCGAGGGACTTGAGCCAGATCAGTGACCTGCAGGCCCAGCTGGAAGAAGCCACAAAGGAGAAGCAGGAAATCCAAGAAAAGGTGCAGTAAAAAGAAGTATTCATAAGCATCCACACAGCAGTCTCTGGGGAACCTGCTCACTGCCTCAGCACTTCCCTCTGATTATGCTTCAGCTTTTCTGAGCGTACCACTGATTATTATGACCACGAATGCTTGCTTTCTATGGCATTTTTTGTCCTCTGAACATTGCAAATGCAATCTGCATGTAAATAGTACAAATCTGTGAAAATTCACAGCCAATGTGGGAAACTGTTCTTTCGCCTTTCTGCTCTCATATACAGCGAAGGCATGTGTCAGCAAACCATTACACTGAAGAAATTAAAGGACTCATTCAAGGCTTTTTCAATAATTGTCTGCCAGCACGACCTCACCACTTCAGTCTCAGGGAGTTATCTTGTGTTTTTAGAATAATTTGATTCGAAAACATAAGAAGCCTAAATGAAAAGTGGTAATTTGAAACCAGTGCAATGACAAGTGCTTTCTATATTGAGACTCGGCTATTAAAGAAATGAAATGCGATAATGGAACATAACAAAACAACACAAACAAATATTGGTCCTGTGCGTTATGATAATTTCAGTCAGCTAAGAAAAAAAAAAAGTGTTGTTCTACTCTCACACATATCAAAGAGGCCCTTGCTACTGTCGTTCACAGTTGAGTCACTTTTTAAATGTCAAACTGTTTTTTGCTGGAACCAATGGGCCGCCTATTCACAGGGCCGTCTGATACATGCTATGTTCTATTAATCTCATTATGTTTTGATACACAATCTTTAACCTGTAGGTCTGATTGGACATGGAGCCCCCTGTATTTATAGACAATAGCTAATGTCTTTTTTTTATGCTCTATGGTTTTTCAAAGCTTTGAGCTGCTGATAAGTCTTTTGAATTATCCTTAAGAACTGTAACAAAGGATAATATTAGTGTAGCGTTCAAAAGGGTTTTTTTGTTGGGCCTTCTTCTGCAACCATCAATTAAATTAGTTTAAGGTGACTTAATTCCATTTGTGAGCAAAGTCTGGCTCCTTAAATCAAGGCTTTGCCCTTTGAATGGTATGAAAATGATTACAGAGTTGATAATAAACAGTCTTTAGCATCTTATCGTAGGAATTCACACAGCTAGCATAACTAGCATCTATAAAGCAGCATTCTCGATGTATTTCCTAGAGTTAGTAATTTCTTAATATAAAGTTTTGCCTTTAAGTTTAAAGCACAAAAGCTTAAAAAGGAACAACTTTGGACCATGTTTTATTCTTTTCTTATAATAACCGCAAATTGTCCTTGCGTTTTCAAGGTGTGCATTATTACAATTGCAAAGAACTATTTAGATGCAAATTTTTGGTATCCTGACCCCACTTTGCCAGTAATAGATTTGGTCAGCTGAATGGACTTTTGCTGCCTTTCATATGGATTTTAGTGCTAACGTGCTAAAGTTCATGGGGAATAGCAGAGATATCAAAGAAGTGAAGGAAAAGAAAAAGGAGATATGTGATTTAATGGGGGCTAGTGAAATCTGCAGTTCTTGAATGAATCACTGACGTGTCTCTACCGAACTTCCTTTTAAATAGCTTCTTACATCTCTGTGCTTCTCCTGACTTAATTTTTAAACACCTCACTGATACTGATAATTGTGAACTGTCTTTTTTCTTTTTTTTTGGAAGTGCTTACATTTTTGCTGAAAAGGAGACAACTTACAAAACAAACATGAATCTTTTCTGAAATTTGCAAGTAATTCTAATTGTGATTTCAGAAGTTCATAATTGCTTTCTGATGAGCAATCTGACAAAGAAACAAAATAAAAAAGTGTGAAATAGCACTGTAGGATGGGTTGGGGATGAAAGCTGATATAGACTATATGTAGCCTGACTAATACTTTTAATGAATGTTTGGCTGGGTCCTTTAGATGATTATAATATGAACGGTAGTGAGAGACATAATGTAGCCCTATAACAAGTTTTGGCAATACTCCAGAACATGCAGGCTTTCGATTGAGGAGAAATTGGTTATTGAGCATGCAGAGGGTTCTGAGAAGAATGAGATCAGTGATCAATAATGGGCTGGAACAGGATTGGAAAGCCTCAACAAGATGCTGCTGGAGAAATAATTCTGCTAGCTTTAACCCAGCTTATGATACGTGAAGAGGTGATGTGCTTTTCTGTGTGTCTGTGTTCATTTTAATTACCAGTTTTTTAAAATAATTATTATTCATTATTTAATTAAGTACCACATAACTTTTTACATCATTTTTTCATTCATCACATTTGTATTTTTCTTGATTTAATTTTGTTGTTCAGTCTGGAATCAAATGGCATAAATAGGTAGAGACTCATCAGACTCATCAATATTACACCTGAGACTCATCAGACATAATATTATTAATAATTACTTTGACCTAAATTTTCTCCTAAAGTATTGAAAACAAGAAAATATATTGTTTTACTTTGCTTGGTGTTCCTTGCGATCACAAACTAAAACATGCCTTAAACGTGATTTAATCTAAAGTGTCATAAAAATGTATTCTACTTATAATAAAGCTATTGAAGAGAGACAAATTCAAAGCCAGCAAAAATTCTGTGTTAATGGTGCACTGGTAAAGGCTTAAACTGACCTGTTTATTGGTTGTAGGCTTATTATGTGAACTCCATGCAAACTGAAGAATGTATTGCCAATAATCTTTCAACAGCTGCTAAATTCTGTCACCTAAATAATTGTCTCTTTGTTTAAATTTGAATACCTTTCTGGGATGTTTCCTGCCTCTATGTTGATATTTAGACCCACTCTGCTCATAAGCCTATTCATGTGACCTAGATGCCCAACATCAGTGAGAGGATGAGTGCTGCTGAATCCTGTCATCCTTTGGCCTTTTTCTTTCCTGCATCATTAGGACGGTCACAATTTTCACTTATTCACTTAGCCACAGTTTACTGACTCCACATCAGCAGGTTAGCCTCATCACCATAAGCATGTTAGTATCCCTGATATAACTCAAAGCTGTATTTTGCTGCAGATCTTCTTTTCTTGTTCTCCTTCAACATACTGAGCAACCGTCTTACAGCTCACCAACAAAAAGCTTTTTTTATTTGAATCTAAAAATTGTGGAGCTACAATGGCTTTATCTGATTTATCCCATCTTTGAGCTGATTGGATAAATTGCTGGATCCTGTGAGGTCTCAGCTAATGGTTGAGGCTCTGAATAAGTGTAGATTCATATGGTAAAAAGGTTAATGCATCTGATTTAGGCCTGTTTTTATAATAGAGCTTTTATCATGTTTCCCTAATGGAGTACCATTTGCTCAGAGGATAACCTTTCTGGTGTTAGGTGTGACATATATTAATGCAAAGGAATTTTCTTAGCTGATGGATCGATGTAAAATGAATTTCTTCTGAGCTGCTGAAGCTGAATTTAGTTTAACTGCAAAACCACCAACATTCCTATATGCCATTAAACTGCCTGAGGAAGTAATTTTACCCCCTGTCAATGCAGCCTTCATAATGACAAAGATGACATTTCTGGAGGCATTATTTTTCTTACTTTTCAGTCGTGCATACATATCTATCTTTTGCAGAAGAGAATATTTATATGCATATATGTTTTAAAGTAATATTCATGCTTAGTATGTAAAAAAAAAAAAACAGCCCACTTATCAACCTTTTACAATTTTCACAATTAAGCTAATAGTAAATAAAAACACTGTCGCCTTCAGAAAACATATTTCTGTTTAGGAATATCACAGTAAAGGAGTGTGAATCTAAGTGCTCAGCTCACTTTGTTCTGATATTTTTAATTTGTCTATTTATTTTAGGTAAACCTGTAAGAAAACCATGTCAATGTTTCAATTTAAAGTAGTTTGTTATTTTGTTTTGGTTAATTACATAAAATCCTAGTAAAATACATTTTATGCATGTTACTTGATAAAAGCGTGAAAGAGTTTAAGACAATGTTATAAATTTGGAAATGAAATAGTATATGTAATAATAATATACTAGCCTCTTTTACAGGGCTTACTCAAATAGTAGCATGCCAGCAATTCGAGATTCTCTGGTCTTATGAATATCCTGATTTCCCCAATCTGACAATGCTAGTTTGGGCGGCACATTGTTTGTACACATTTCATGCTTTCGTCACAGGAAGTTGCTGGAAGTGGGGTTTAAATGACTCTGAAACAACTCAGGTTGGACGCTAGAGATATGAAAATTCCAGTTTAATATTATTTTGAACACATTTATCATGATTGCCAAAATTAGTATGGCTTTCCTAAATTGTGATGCAAGTGATGAGAGTAGATGTAGTTGTAGTAGTAGTAGTACTCCACATAACTTCCCATATTTAAATGAGATTATGGACAAATGACAATGTATAGACTTATCCCACAATGCATCCAGGATTCAAATTTGTATTCTTACAATTAATTAAAAAAAAGATGTAATTTAACTATCTTTGAAAGGTATGCAAGCTCTGTTATTTTATTTATTTATTTATTATAGATTATTAACAAAGTAGATGCTTGTCAAAATGTTTCAGGCAAAACACCCTGTTGAAACTGTTGACAACCTCAGTATATGTAAATACTGGTAACCAGTCCAAAGCCTCTGCATGTGTCAAACCCTGGTTATACATTATTACATTATCTCTAATCATAAAACACAAACATTGGTTATTTGATCATTTTTAACTGTCGTAGCAGGTCACCATGCACGGTTGTTTTATTTTCTGTGAGTGTTGGCTCTGTCTGCCGTAGACTGGCATCCCTTCCTCTCCCCCACTTCCAACTGGGATAGAACCCACTGTCCCTGCGACTCTGTACAGGATAATGCGAGTGTAGCTGATGAGTGGATGGATCTGCACTGGATTAAACAAATACAACCATCTGCTGCAAAAACAGTGTGTAGCTTCTGCCACTCCCGAACACCACAGCGCATTCCTGCTTTATTAAAATTTACGTGAGCTGAAGCCACTCGAGGCCCACCCTTCAGAATATTTCTGGCTACACTTAAGATGCACAGCGGGCTGCAAGCCACTGTTAAAATGTGCCAGAGTAGGCACTGATTGTTATCTAAAGCATCTGACCTTGAAGTGGTTATCTCATTCCCAGTAGGAGGGAAATCTGGCTTCTTTAGAAATATCAAAGGAGAGCTCCAAATCCTCCTTGTCTCAGATGCAGAAGTCCCTCATTAGGTGCCCTGCTGCCTTTCGGGCCAGTTTTGTTGTGACGTGTCTATCTTCCTTTTATCAGTCATGGAAGAAAAAAGGATTTAGATAGAACAAACGTGCTTTGCATGAAGCTGAAGCCTCTTTCAAAGCCTGTGAAATTACCGTGACTCACTGTTACTCAGCCTGAACCACAAGCTTTTTTTTTTTTTTTTTCTTTTTTTTTTTTTTCTTTTTGACCATTTTAGGTAGAGTGGAGGCTTATCTCAAACTCATTATTCATACTGGATGCATCTTATTTATATTTACCAAGACAGAATAAATTAACTCAAATTGGGTGAAAAAGTAAACAGCAATCTATTTTGAAGATTTAAAGATCAAGACTTGCTCTTAATGTTTAAATACCTCACAAAAAGAGGGTGGGGAGGTGGGGGGAAGGGGACACTGGTAAATAAGGAGGACGTTTGCAGTGGTTATTGCTCCTCAGAAACTGACTTTGAATATTTATATCTCTGCCTGGTGTGTGATATCCTTCCAGCTCCATTCACTCCAGAGCCAGTTAGAGTTCCAAGAACAGTCCATGGTGGAGAAGTCGCTCGTGAGCCGCCAGGAGGCAAAGATCCGCGAGCTGGAGACTAAGCTGGAGTATGAGAAGACTCAAATTAAGCGCCTGGAGGTGAGATGCTCCTGCTGGTCTCATAAAATGTAATAGAAATGTTCTGTGAATATACATATACATATATGTATATATATATATATAAAGATAGAAATTGGACTTTTTATTTTTTATAAATTTTATAAGAAACAATTATGTTATTTTTCCAGTAAGCTGCGGTATAGAATGCTTCACATAACCCATTTTACTGAAAGTAGGAAATGCATCTAACAAGAAATAATAATATTTTGATTAGTGTAAAAAGTAGAGGTGTGCCGATAGATCGGCCACCGATCATAATCGGCGATTTCCGTTAAAAAGTGTATGAACGGTGATCGCCGATCACTGTCTCTTGTTGCTGATCACCAAAGTCGATCACAATTATCTCATTCGCAGCCTGCGTGTGCAGCTGATCTCCTCTTTCCTTCACACTGCGCAAGAGCGCATCAACAAATCCTGTTGTGTAGAACTATAACGCTCAAAGTAAATGGGGAAGTTTGCGTGTTGCGGCGGAAATTTACCTCTGGGGTGAAACGCATCAAAATGCGTCAACACAACGAATCTAATATGGCATTTAAAAACAAGCACTTGACTGAGTTTGGCTACATTGAGGCTCAACACAGGAAAAAGTGACATCTGGAGCGACCAGATAGCAGGTAAAGCAGCGCACAACTACCAACACTCACCCAGATTGGCATCACGGTCAGAAAGCTAAACAAATAACCCAAAAAATAATTCAAGTCTTCGAGCTGCTGGCGGTGAAAGACGCTGGTTCTGCTCTCGCTGTTCAACCGCCACTACGCGCTACTGGTAGTAATATTTCCCATATGGAGCGCCGTCTCTGCTCCACCCGGAATGTCTGCTTAAAGCCGCAGCATGCAACGTAAACAACAAGAACAAAGATTCCACATATTAAAACTTTTGCTATGTCCAAACATGAGAGATAATTTATGAAAAAAAAAAATCGATCTCCTGTCTCCTCTCTGTGTTCTGCAGAATTACTCCGCTCAGTCAGAAACAACCAGAACCAGCATTAATCAGCTAGCCGTGCTCTTAGAAAGTTTTGATTTAGTAACTTGTGATTGTTTGTTTTGATGCAACCTGCATTTGACTTTGAATTAATGTGTCCCTCTTTTACTAGACATTCTTTGACATAGGCAGTGTTGTGAGACTTATTTGACTCATGTATAATTTAGGGTACAGAGAACCCTACTGTTAAATGTTTAACTGGTTGCAGGTTTTTCAGTTTTGCTTTTGACTGAATAGCTGCTGTTTTGTGCCTGCAGGTATGTTGCATGTTTGCGTTAATTAGGTGAATTTATTACCAGATCATTTTTTAAATTTGCCAGATCACATAGTATAATTTATAACTAACGCGAAAAATAAACAGTCAATCCAGGCAATCGGCAGAGATCGGCCTCATGGGTGATCGGTATCGAAATCGGCAGCAAAAAACCTGATCGGAGCATCTCTAGTGTAAAGCAATGTGTAGTACAAACAAATGTGTTTTTGATATTTTAAGGTGCTAATAGCATATTTTAAAAATGTAGACTAAATAGTCATTTATAAATGCAAACATTAAAAGTTTTCCATTATTTTTTTTATTATATAAAGTCAACGTTTCCCCAATGTATTCAAATATATTAGCAACTAATATATTTGCTGTTAATTCAGAACATTGTGCTAACTAACATTCCCATCATTTGCTTGCCAGAGCCTAGTGGGCCGTCTGAAGGAGAACCTAGAAAAGATGACTGAGGAGAAAAACCAACGCATCACAGGAGAAAACAGGGAGAAGGAGCAGAATAAGCGCATGCAGAGACAGATAAGAGACATGAAAGAAGAAATGGCTGAGTTGTCCAAGAAGGAGGGGGAAGCAAGCCGGAAGAAGCACGAACTGGTAAGATTTTAGCTTCCTTGGTAACCTCACCTGTATTCAAATTAGCTTATAGAGGAATGATGCCTGTTACGTGATGTTGTTCATTTGCCAGGAAATGGATATTGAGAGTTTAGAGGCAGCAAATCAGAGCTTACAAGTAGACCTTAAGCTGGCCTTTAAAAGGATTGGGGACCTGCAGGCGGCCATCGAGGATGAGATGGAGAGCGATGACAATGAGGACTTGATCAACAGGTACACTCCAGCTTTGAAGCTGTTAAAATCAATGTAGACCTTTTGCATTCCGGGCATTGTACCATGTTACTGGCAAGAAATGCACAAACATGTTAAAGTTGGCAGTGTACCAATTGGATGAGTTCCTACATTAATGCTTTTAGGGTTGCCAACTTTTAGAAATTGATATAGGGAGCACACACTGATTACTCCCTCTTCTTCTTTGTACAGTGGGGGAACAAAGTGTTTGTTTCTTTTTCCCTCTATAATGTAGACCATTGCAAAGGAAAATACAAAATCTGAAGAAATTAAACCATTCTAAATTCATCCAGATCTGTATTTTGGAATGTCAGGAAATTGTAGTAGATACTGTTGCTATGGCAAACTTTCAGACTCTAGATCCAACAATGAAACTGACCAATGTTCTTGAGGGATTTTAACAAACGGCATGTTCTGTTTGTGTTTTCCAGTGCTCATATAACTAAAATGAACATGTTTCACATATTAGCTGATTTGTTTATTTTATACAGTGTTGATCATTTTAAAATGCTAGAACATTCTTCATGCTTAACCCAGACACAGGCTCTGTCATTTCAAGGTTGGTTTTACATAAAAGTTCAACATTGCAGTTTGCTGGATTTACATTAAAATTACAAAATTAAATTTCTTAAAGCCTTTGGCTTTGTTTTTAATTATTTGCTTTAATACTACTAATAAAAATCTCAATAAAGTCTAATTTATTTTTTCATTTTAATAGTCTGAGACCCTTAAGATGCAATTTCAGAATATCATCTGGGTATGCAATTCATTTAGATTTCTTAGTAATGTTTTCTCCAATGGTCTTGTTTATTTTAGCCTGAAACAAAACAAAAGAGTGTTAAGATAATTTTAGTAGTAAGCAGTTTATTCTGGAGTGTGGTAAATTTAATTATAGCAAAGAACATATTTTATTAAAGAACAAATACCTCACTGTTTTCTGATTCTAGTCGTTCAGATAGTGACGGGCTTCTAAAAACATTCATTTAGCTATATTTGTTTTGCTAGGATCTTAATGTTTTGTGTCATTAACACTCTGTTACCTCCTGTTAAGTTCAAGATTTTCCTTGGTTTGATAAATGAATAAACCACTTCATATGTTGTATTTTAATACTTAGTGCCTCTTTAAATACCAAATATGGGAGAATTTTCTATTTTAAGGGAAAGTTGGCAAACTTGATTTATGCACACAGCTTCACCTTTCCAGTTTACAGGGACAGAAAAGAGAACCGAGCCATCATTAATGTTAATAATCTCAACTGTCTTTCATGCTGTGACTCAAACTCGCTGCTGTGTAAGGGTCTCTTCCCTTTGCTTCAGTACACACAATTGCAGAATAGCTAAAGGCCTAACAAACTACAAAAACCTGCTGCTTTTCTTAGCAGGCTGTCAGTCATCTCTACATACATTTCAAATCTCTTTTGTACCCTGAGTCATGTGCTTTGTCTGCTCCGAAAGTACTCCTCAAAAGGTTTAATTCAGCCTCCTGCCTCTGATCTTTTGTCTCTTTGCTTTTTTCCTCGCTTGTTTGATTACCGCCTGCCTCTTTACAGTGAGGTTGAGGGTTATGCATGCTCTGAACTCAGGGAAGTAAACACCGACTGCAATAATACAGACCTCCAAAAGGAAGACATTACAAACAGCAGCTCTGTTTACAGAACAATACATGGTTATTTTCATGTGTTTCCATTAGTGTAAAAATGTTTTACTATGGTGATATCTCATTTTGTCCTCCTTTTGCACTATTTGTGTATCTCACCTTTGCTGTTTCTCTTTTCCCTTCCCTTCTTGGTGTCATCTTCACTTCTGGCAGTTTGGAAGACATGGTGACAAAATATCAAAAAAGAAAGAACAAAATGTGAGAATGGAAAAATGCATCCTTTGTTTCCGTCGTCGTGTGTTGGTTGATTTTTTTTTTTTTTTTTTCACACCAATTTTAACCACAGGGGAGAATAATGCACTATTCCTATTCTTTCACGCTTTAGTTTTCTCCCCCAGTAGCCCTGTGAAGAAAAGGCATTTTAAACAGAATGAAAGACACTCTCTGTGTTATACATCTCAGATAAAAGCTGCATTTAAAAGATGGCCCCATGTTTTCATTTTATTTTATTTTATTTTATGCCAAGTATCTGCAGGTGTACACAATCTGCCTCACTGGAGATTTCAGGCTTGTTTGGTGAAATTTGCACATAAATAGATGATATACTATAATTGAAAATGTCAGTCACTCTCCCTTAAACCAATCTCTGTGCTTTGGAAAATATGTCTTAGAAGAAAAATAGCATTCTAAAACAAACCTTTGGTAATACTGCATTCTTATCCCCCTGGTTTTTTTATTTATTTCTTACATCAAACATTTTTTGAAGCTTGATTGCATGCTATCAAGTGTTTAGGATTAAGGGATTAGGATGTTGGATTCAACTTTAGTAACTCCTGCAGCTTTTCCAAAGCATGTACAGCATGTACAGTCCCATTTTGCAGATATTTACAGCCTGTTTGACATGTGATCAGGAGGAGGTTAAGTCGAATTACTAGTTTCATCGTGCTCATGTAAAAATATAACATCTAACTGATTTGATTTTTAAATATGTATACATATATATTTGAATAATACATCTACAATAATATATCATGCTATAGTTACAAGCTTAGAATAATATTACAACTTTTTTGATGTTCTGCTTTTTATAAAGCAGCTCAACTATGACAGGCCAATATTGGCTGGTTAATTAGGCCCTCTGCTCTTTTAGGCATCTTTACAGAAATGCCGCTCAGAGCTTGAAAGGTATATTAAAAAAGGTATAAAGTTACTAAGCATGATGGGCAGCTCTCCTATAGGTCACCACCTAACGACAGTATTTTTCTCAGGCTGCAATATTTTCTAGTATCTCAATTAGTCCTTTTTGTAATCAAGTTAAAAAGTGTATCAACCTTCAGGGAGGGCAGATCCAAACATTTTGAGAAAACTATGGCCACTCCAGCACTTTCTGTGACATCTTACAAAGCAGAAGAAACACGACATAAAACATTTAGCTTTTTAAAAAGTTGATGTATCTTGATACTGGCAACAGTCCCATGCCTAGCTTCATATATCTAATATAAGATGAAATGACAAAAATTATCTTGTAGTCTTAAATTTGTTTAGCAAACAAAAGTGAAACAATAACAAAAATCGTTTGTGTGTTTCACACAAAAGTCAGCTATTCTATGTTTTTTTTAATGTGATTTACCATCTGAGCTGTAATGAGATTTTGTGCCATGAAATTTATATCTCTCTTCATTCTAAAGTCTGTCTTGTAAACCATCGATCATCTTTATTTCTCAATGTAAAATGATGAATAGACCTGAACCTCTGTTCTAGGTGCACTGAACAAATATTACATAAAACAGTTTGACATTTATGAACTTTTTAATTCTATTAGAGAAAATGCAAAAAATAATATATTTTTTTTAAAGCTTTAGCGCCACATTAGAAATAGAGGAGCATAAAATCCAATGTGTTGACAGACAAGTCAAGCCTGGACCTGTCCATATTCTGACCTAGGTAATTTGTGTAAACATTGTTGTATTTGTAGATACAAAAAAGGTTGATTCTTAGTTTTGCCAGAAATTTTGCAGTGTCTCATTCCTGTGAGCCCAGTATCCTGTACAATCTCATGAGCTCTGTTTATTTCTACACCCCAATTTATTAGTGTGCCACTTTTTAGATGATCCGATCAGTAGGTGGTTTACATCCTTTACATAAACTGTATTGAATTGGATGTGACTTCCATGTGAGCTGGACCCCTGCAACTGTTGGGAGTGCAACTGTTTGATATTATGTTGAAGGCCCTGGGATTGTATATCAATGAAAACACAGTCAGCATGTTGTGCAAAACAATAGCACTGCAGTGCACCACTTTAAATGTTTTAACTCAAAGCTCAGCTGTTTTCCATGCATGCAAGTTTTCCACTACTAATCCAATCACATTTAATCACTATGTTGAGAGAACATTTACTTCAATGCAAAAGTTTGCTTGGTTATTAAAATGCCTAGTGGCACTTTGTAAATGTTAAATGTGCCTAAGGCTGAATGCCATTTTTTATTTTTATTTTATTATGTTTTGGATGTTGAAAATATTTTGCGACTTTTCAATAAGATATTTAAATCTGTGTGTACTGTCTGGCCATCCTTGGTTTCTTCCTTTGAATAACTGATTTGTCTCATTCATCATACTTAGATTTTTTTTTTTGTTGCATTTTCATCTGAGCACCCATGTGTATCGGTGTTTTTCGTTTTTAATTTATTTTTTTGTCGTGCAACTTGAGTAAAAGAGCGACGATTTGCCGTGTTTACTTAATCACATTTCTCCTCCTTTCAGCACCACTGCATTAGCAGCATGGATGAACATTAATGGAAGAGGTGATTTTTCTTCTAATAATGAAGTGGAATTTCCACATGATTTGAAGCCCTCTTCCATATTTTCACTCTCCGCGTTTGAAAACAGAGGTTATAATAGCGACTCGATTATTATTGCAGGGAGAAGATAATGTAAGTTAAATTAGTGTTGTTCAGGCTTCAGGATTTCTCCCTCTCACATTGCAGCATTGAACATTACAAGACACTTTAATGCTTTACTGACTGGTTGTGTTTTATTTTTTTGTTTTTCCACCTTTCCACAAGGTGATTATCATTGTGACTACAAAGGGTAATGAGTTTACAAAGTGTGTCGTGCTCAAAAGTTTACAAATAATTGTCAGAACTAGCATAAAAGTACCATTTTATGCTTGTTTTAGCTCAGCATTAAACTGATAGCACCAAGCTGTACGGGACTCGGTGCTGAATGTAAGTATTTGTGACAAAGATTTACAACTGGTGCGGGCAAATTGTCAGAAGCGATTAATGTTGAGTTCACAAGTCCTGAGGCTTGTTTGTATCTGAAAGCCTCTGGACTGGTTTCCTAGTATTGTGCGACCAGGGACAAATCAGTTGTGACACCGTTTTTACAGCACTCAATTGCAAGCCACCTTTTATTTTTGCACGCTTGTATGTGTTGGAGAGAGTCTGTGGAGAAGAGTTTGCCACTGGCTGGTTAAGAGTTGTTTTTTTTTTTTTTTTTTTTTTTTTTTTTTTAACGTGTCACATTAAAAAGTCACAGTATCACAGAGCTGACAAATGGGCAACATGTGTAATCAACTTGCTGGTATTAATGAGACTATTATCTTCTTTTTGATGGGCTTTTATTGGTGGTAGTTAATAAGCAGCTGTGAAGAGAGAGGGGGTGGAAAATAAATAGATGAGAATAAGCTCAGTTTTTATTTTTGCATTTGAAGTACCTCAAAAGTTCTAAATTTTGTTTAGAAAGTGCTTCTATTTTGCTCTCTTTAAGTAGCAGTGCTTCCTGTTCAAACAGAATATGCAGTAGTTATATATACTGTCTAAAGCTAATAATTGTTGAGCTTGTCAGTTTTCTTAGCTGAACAACGTGTGTTACTACTTTGTATTTTGTACTTCATCACTTAAGTCTTTGTGGATAGTACAATCTCATCTGCCATTATCTGTTGGGGTAGCGGCATCAAAACCAGGGACTTACAAAGGCCGAACAACCTGATAAAGATGACTGGTTCTGTTCTGGAAACAACTCCGGACCCTCTGGAGATTTTTTTATTTTTGCATAAAATCAAGAAAATTACAGACAACCCCTGAGCATGCTCTTCATTAGACACTATAATAGTGTCTTCAGTTAGAGGCTTTTTCAGAGCCACTGTAATAGAGACGGTTACAGGAGGCCCTTCTTGCCCACAGCATCATATCAGCATATGTGGCAACTCTGAAGGAAATTGTGTCATATGAGTTACAATAACATTTAATTTCTCTCTGGTATTAATAAGATATTTTTGATGGAAATGAGCAGTCCATAAGTCCACCTAAATAATTTCCAAACAACTACAAACCTAGGAAAAGTATATGAGCCTTCCATCTTGCTTGTTGCAAAATTCTGAATTTCACTCCAACCTTTTCAGGCTATTTGATACAGCTGTCAGGCATCACCAAAGTAATATAGAGTATAGTGGCACTGAACTTGTTTGGCTGAAAAAAAAGCAACTGTCCTTAACAGCCTCTTGTAAAAGTGCAGATGTTTAATATCTACTAGCTTCAGCTGCTTTTATAAAAACTAAAATTAACAAAAACATTGGATGTGTCTATTGAGGATTTTCTGTTTTACTTTGATACACACTTATGTCGATATAACATGTTTACTACACAGGTAGGCTATTACACTTACAAGAAAGAGATATTTTTTTGTTTTCAAATATTTCTGGAGACTGTGCGTTCAGCAGGTATGTTTTAAGAATACAGTAAGCAAGCTTTTTCACACATCTGTTAAGCAGCCAGTTGCAAGCTGGAGTGTGACCCAAGCAGATATTCAAACTGATTAACCATTATCACCTTATTTTACCTGTTACATTGCAAAGGTTAATGACAACATATGTTTTGCATGTTTGATTCGATATTTTTACTTTAACCTTTGCATCAGAATTATTTAATTAGTAAACGGATAATGCTATATAGTTATGAAAGCAATATGTTAAGACAGTTTTAACAATAGTAGAAATATTGCATGTTCTTTTTCTTCAGATCAAAGTGATTACATGATGCCATACATTTTTTTTTTGTTATTTTACATTTAGTTCAGATACCATGATAACCTTTTACTTTTCCTTTTACGGTTGTTACACCCTGAGAATTATATAATAGCCTAAGCCTACTAAAAAGCCATTTTCTCTGACACTCTAATGCATCTTTCCTCACAATCACCTTATTTAGCCATCTTGTTTTTTTGTTTTTTTTTGTTTTTTTTTTTAGGCCAGTTGTAAAAATAAATAAATAAAAGTGAGGGAGAAGCTTTGTTATCTGAGGAGGAAAATGACTGGATGTGAGTCAGAGCGTTTGGGGACAAGGGGACAGGGGGTATGGTTGAGTGCTGTGCAGTGGGAGACCTTCCGTACATTAAGGCAAGTACTGCATGAGGACGACTGATGGAGCCCAGCAGCAGCATGCCTGTCATTTCACACCTCTTGGAACATTGTGCTTGCACCTTGCGAGCATTTTACAGCATGTTCCAGGGCTCAGATAGATAAGCTTGTCCACAAAGACAGATATGTGAAGTGCATCACTGTTTCTCATTTTTTAATACTAGGCAGCTCTGTGCGTAGTTCAGTGATATACAAGGCCAGATTTATGAAACATGGCTCTTTGAAAATTACTGTAGCTAGGGCTATAAATAATAGTACAGCCAGCCATTAATCAAGTGGAGCTCAAAATTGCAGATGCTTTACAACAGCGCTGTCATCACTGGTTTGGATATACAGTCTGTCGTCTTGCAGCTAGGAATTGTATAGTGCAGGATGTCAGTTTTTGTGACAGACCTTAGCACACTGTCAAACATACTTTAGGCCTACAGAGCATATGGGTATCTGCTATTTGCAAATATATTCTCACACATAATGAAGCCAAGAGAAGGAGCACATGTACTCCAGTTACAAACAGTATGTCCTCAACAACAGAGCTATTCTCTCTTGATGCCTTTCAGCTATGATCATTTTCCTGCCAAATTAAGCTTCCAGGAACATTACATTATTTAAGGTATTCACCGCAGATCTTAATGAGCAGACACCTCATCCAGGTGGGATCTGCTTTTTAAATTTTTTTTTTTTAATCTTCATCTGTTGGTTTGTGTGAATTGATCGTGATGTCAAGCTAAAAGGCCACAAGGCTGCCTGGTGGCTCTGCTCCAATACCAATCACCGAGGGACAGAGGACGTGCAACACAGATGCTCAAAGCTTAGACCCAACAAAATAAGTTAATTATACCTCTAATTAACTTCACAAAGTGAAGAGTTGGTGAAGGAAACTCTTCACTTCACTTTGTGAAGGAAACTTCGTGAAGAGTTTTCTTCACAAAGTGCACTTTCAATGCGGTTGTATGCTGAAAAGATGGGATATTTTGTTTTATTTTCTTTTTAGGCCTGAAATTTATGGAAATGATGGAATCACAGCTGTTTCTTAACTGTAGCCTGTCTAATTTGCCTTGGGTCGTTACACTATCCCCTATTATTACGAGAAAGACTACAAGTGCAAAAGCTCTGGAAATGTGACAACTAGTAATTATTTTTTCAGTGTAACTTTTGAACTTTAACATTTTGTAGAATATTTCTAAATGGTAATGAGTATGTCTGAAAAGTTTGTTGATTCTAAGTGGTAAAACAAAAACTAACTATTTGTTCTGTAAATAGCTCACAGACATATGCAGATTTAGGGAAGATGTGTAAGGAATGAAATTTGGTGTCAACACAAATTACAGTGTTTTGCAAATGGATCCATCCTCCCTGAACTGTATTTTATGTTACAAGCACAATGTTTGATACATTAGACTGGATTTTATTTGATAGTCATCGCAGGAAGTACATTATAATTATGAAAGAAATTATGCTTTACCTGGTCTTCAGATTTAAAAAAAAAAAAAAAATCTAAGGAAGTGTGACATGCATATGTATTCAACCTCTTTTACTCAAATACCCTTAAATATAATCCAGTTGATTCAGTGCAAAAGGCTATGTGTGGCAGAAAAATGAAACTGCATGTCATCCAAAGACCATGATCACCATGGTGATATATAATGGTTGTAGCATCATTCATGCTTTTCTTAAGCAGGTACAGGGAAGCTGATAAAATTTGATTGGAAGAGCTTTAGAGACCTCAAGATATTCAAATGTCAGAGTTAGTAAAATTTTCCATTTCTAAATGTGTAATCCTGGAGGATGCATACCCTAAAAGGTGTGCAGCTTTTAATGCTGTGAAAGGCGATGCCTCAAACTACTGAGTCAAGGTTCCTGAATACAAATGCAATGCACACTGCTCACATTTTAATAGTTTAAAAGTTCAAAGCCGTTTATCACATTACTTCCATTTCATAATTACTACAACATAAAATCCTAAGTTCAGTTTAAGTTGTTGTGTGACAGAATGTTAAAAAAAATCACAGGCGATGAATTCTTTTGCAGAGCACTGCACCTTACTTGAAAAGTATAAAAAAAAAAAAATCATATATATATATATTTTTTTTTTAAACTTGCTTGATCCTTCACAGTGGAGAGGGGACAGAAACTGATTCAGAAGTGGAGGACCGGGTGGACGGAGTTAAGTCATGGCTCTCAAAGAACAAAGGTTCCAGCAAGACTTTGTCTGATGAAGGGAGTCTCAAGAGCACCAGGTTAGTCCTTGCATGCTTTGTATCGTATCTGATGATCGTCTAGTGATTAAACTACCTCAATTTCCTATCTTCAAAAGGCCCACGATTACCTGGGGCATTGTGCAACAGAAGGAAGGGTATCTCATATGATTAGGTGTCAGCTCTCTTTTCCAGTAATCTGTCTAATGACAGGAGGTGGTGTGGGGAAGCGGCTGCTGTCACATTTATTGAGGTGGCCTGTGGCCAGTTGGCAAGCCTGCCAAATGACGCTTCTGAAACTGTCAGATAGGTCCTTTCACTAGTTGATTGCCTCAGTTATAGCAATGTATCCTGTGCACAACAGCAATAGTCAGAGGTATGGGTTCCAAGGACAAAATGAAAATGACAGCATCAAACTGCCAAAAATGTAAAATCATCCCAGCCGCTGATCTGGAGACAATGTTTCACAAAGCCAAAGATTAGGATTTATCATTTACATGTATATCTTTCCTTGTGGTTATCTCTAGTGTCAATTTTGTTACATAACGTTCCAGATATGCAGCAAATGCAGATGCCACAGAGATGAAAGAAGGTAAGGAGAAGATGAGTGACGGCAGCAAAGATAAGAAGGAAGTAGAGCAGAGCAGATCAGTGTCTGTCATGAGTTCCCTTAGCTACAGAAAACGATCCAACTTGAAGGACTCCATTGGGGGCACTGGAGATGAGAATTCGCTGTTCAGTACTCTCAAAGAACAGCCAAACATACCTGATCACACTGCCATGCGTAAAGCGAAGTCAAAATCCGGTGAACTCCAGGAAGACAGGAGAAAAACTCAGGCCGAAGAAGATATGGATGACAACGGCTCCGTCATCTCTATGGCCTATTCTGAAGCCACAAGCCGAGCCAGGAAGGGCTTAGAGTCCCGCTGGACCTCCCGCAGCACCCCTGAGTTTGATACGGAGTCCATGGTGTCCTCAGTAGCTCCAAGCAGGGTATCCACTAGGAGGGGGATGCTGGACATGGATGATGACAATAAGTCAACCATTAGCAGCGTGAGTCGCGCAAGCCCCCGTTCTCTACGTCGCAGCAGCTCTTGGAAAGATGACAAACGAAGCAGCTCTCGCTTATCCGTCGCCCGCAGCTGTGGCCTCAGCGAATTTGGTCTGCACGTAAATGATGACGACGATGCCCACAGTGTGGCTTATGGAGAAGGGAAACGTTCGCCGTATAGTCCCCGGTCTACTAGTCGCAGCTACTCTACTCCACCTCAGCCACGCTCCTCAGACAGCAATCCTCTCGAAGCTTCCGACATTAAACCAGTCACACACCGAAACTACTTGGATCCTGACCTGGAGGCTGCAATTAATGAGGTGCTAAGCTTCAAGCCCATTAAGTTCAAGCGTAGCAAACTGGATGAGTTTAGTGGTGACGAGGATGAGAAGAAGGGCCAAGGAGGTGAGGACAGGCGAAAGAAGGGGGAGGATGAGGGCACATCAAGCTGGTCCAGCACCCCTCGCAGTCGTAAGGATAAAAAAAGCAAAGTCTCATCTTCTGAATCCTCTTCCTCCTCGTCCTCCTCTTCCTCATCCTCAGATGGTCGTCACAGCAGAAAGAGCACAAAGGGGAAAAAGGACAAGAAGTCCAAAAAGAAATCCAAGAAAAAGCAAAGTGAATCAGAGGATTCCTCTTCTTCCTCTGAGTCGTCCGAGTCATCCTCTTCAGATTCAACAGTGTCTTATCGAAGTTCCAACAGTATTAAGAAGGGCCCAAAACAACAGCATGATGATGAAAAAGAGCGATCAGCTCATGGACAAGCTAGCAAAAAAGAAACCAAGAAGAAACAGAAGAAGGTGGATAGCTTGGTGATGAAGTACCTCTACAGGCCTGACAGTGACTGATACCAACAGAATAAGGTGACGCATAGTGTGCTATCTAGGAGCATGGCATGGATGAAAAAGAATTGAGGGTCTTCACCTCTGCATACTAACTTTGCTGTGTGAGATTTAATATTTTGTATACTACCTCTGACACGCTAATGTTTGCTTGTACAAGATGAGTCATACCCCCTTATTTCCTTTCAGACAAGTCACATTTCCCTTTAAGTTTTAAAGAGCTTACTTTAATGTTTTTTCAGGCTCTTAATTCACTTTTATTTGAAGTGCATTATCATATGCTGTCATCACAGCCCACGACAAGCTAAGATTGCCTTCCATAAACACAGAATATAAACAGTGCAATTACCAGCATTTGCTCACCTTTGACTGCATGTGTTTGCTGATTATCTGACATGGTATTCTTCTGTTTTGAGATTAGCTCTGTTTTAAGTCTGCTTTGGTCTTGGCTCCTCTCACACTGGGTTATCTTTTAGCATCAATACGAACTAATCTAGATTTATACTAAATGAAGGCACCAAAACAATTATTGAGAGCAGGTAAAATAACTGCTTCCAACCTTCAACCAAAGCTCACTTCAAAAATCTTTAGCTATCCCTTTAAGGTTACCTATGTTGTCATTACTGAGCCAGTCAGGACAAACACATTGCCATCCTTATGTGGGATCTTGGATTTCATGTTAAAATTTGCTGAAATTCTCCCTTAGACTCTTCACAATTTCATATACAAATGCTACCGCCGTATTAAATCGCCAACACTTTCACACAATGTTCATATACAGCCCAACAATTTAGTATTTTTCTCACCGTGTTGTCATGCTTTCGACTATATTTTTCTTTAAAAAAAAAAAAAAGATTGTTTTTGCTTTCATTGTGTAACTGTAGTCACTTTAGATTGCTGTACACACGCACCAGCTTTGCATCTAAATGACACCATAATTATCTTACTGGTTCCATTCCTGTCTAGTAATGAAAGGCATGTCTGCAAATGTGAGACTTTCTCCTAATGTTGTTTGCTAATGCTATAAGTGCACGGTGTTAAAAGAAAGAGTCTGGCTGTGACTTTTCCTCCTGCACAGAGATTGGATGAAAACATTCCACCAGGCACATCACACCTACAGTGAAAAGAAAAATTGGTGTAATTCTGGCTGCCTCATTGCCAGACACTTTGCTTTATAAATTAAGTGTGGAAATTAGCTTCAAGCTCCAAAGGCAGTCTATTTTAAAATGATCTTTTACAGATATTTTGGGAATCACTGTTTATATTTAGAAGTACAAGATGACAAAATGATGGTTTCATCTTAGATCTAAATAAGCTTGTCTGAAGGATGCTGACAAATGTAGGATTGTAACAATAGCTCAGTTGCAACAGAAGCACCATCAAAACACATACAACTGCAGAAAATAAATAAAATAAAAACAAAAGCTGTGGTGCAACACAACCAGCTGCTACAGAAAGTTAGAAAATTTAACACACTTCTATTGGCTTTCAATAGAAATACTTTGGACTACCCACTACTTTTGAATTCCTTTGTAGTTATTAGACATGCATTTAAATATAAGAATTTCTAAATAACAAAAAAACAAAATTTAAAATCTTAACAAACCAAAAAAACTGCAAGAACCTGTCTATTCATGCCTAATAATGGTAGAAGAATCTACCCCAGTCTCAAATCAGACATTTTCTCATCTACTCTAACTAGCTTTCCTGTCCCGGCTGATAAAACACATGACCACAGTATGATGCTGCCACCTTTTTATTTCATTTGGTTGATTAAAGTATCCTGAAACCTTATTCATGACCTGTCTGGTGTTCCCGGCTCATCATGATGATCTGTGTTGGTGTTTAACAAGCCCCTAATTCTTCTTTCAATTGAAGGAACAGACACACCAGTAGGTGGTGGTAATAGAAGATATTCTCAGAACTTTGACGAGTTATATTTCCATGCCACTTTGCTATAAAATGAAAGAGATTAGATTTAAAATACTGTGGCTCCAAAAAGTATTTTAAATCTAAATACTTTTGGTATTTTTGTTTGTTTGACTGAGGCTGAGTTCAGATTGGATTGTTTACCCTCTCACACTTGCAGACTCCAGTCTTCGCCTCAACTCACACAAACAGATTTTTTGGCTGACTTGCCTTGCCTACTGACCGCAACGAGTGCAGATTTTCCCCCTCAACTGGGAATTGTTGGTAAAATCGGGCAATAAATGGCTTAATGGGATCCCACATTTATTGATATCACAGTAAAGGAGACTAAATACAAATATATGCACTACTGTGTGTTTGTCTATCAAATGAAATACCAACAAAACACATAGAAGTCTTGTAAAGTGTGAAAATGTGAAAAGAGTATTACATTTGTAAGGCACTGTACCTCTGCAGAGTGGGATTTTTACTGACTTTAGTTGGATTCTGTTTTACTGTTGCGTAACATTTCCTAACATTTTTTTTTTGCATGCACAAAGCAATAAGCTTTTTCCATTGATACAATACGCAAATGTTTTGCATCCGCAAACTGATTCGGTCATTTGCCTACTACCGTATGTGCACGCCTTAGTAAGGTCACAAAGAGCATTAATTTGTTGCCTAAATGCTGTTTGTTGTTCACCATAACGTATTTTTAAACCTCTCTGTCTTTGTCTTGTCTGTAAATAGACAAGTCATGATATAATGGTGTGTCTATATTTGTGTTGACCCCTGCAGTCCCCCTGTGTACCGGAGACACATGAGTCTTGGCAGATCTGATGAACAGGATGAGGCTGACAGAGACTCCGGCAGGCAGTCCCTGCGGCAAAGCAACAGCGACGGCTTATTGATTGAGAGCTCGTCGTAACCCCTCAGTCAGGCAACCTTGTTCTTTCAGCGACACCAATCACACAGAAGGGACTCGCTTCGTCTCCCAGCACTGTGTTACCACTGCCCAGCATGCAAGGACAGAGCAGAGGGGCACACAAAGACACTTCAATTCTTCACCCTGGACTTGTCATCATGCTTATTACGGTACCTTTCATTAGCACGAGGCAAATTTCTTCCCACGGCTAAGTTGTGCCTCTTCACTTTTACTTTAAACAACATACTGAGTTAGTTACACAGCCCCCCCCCCAAAAAAAAAAGGAAAGTCAAGCACTATCTAAAGAACTTTCTGCTGCTGCTGCTTTAATTTACGAAAGCTTCTGTTCAGGCAAATTTAAGCTCCCCTCTGCTCTCTGCTCTGACTATACACATCGCTCTGCCAAGAGGATTTAGATAAGCTGCTCCGGCTGGACTCCTTCAAGAAGGTCTGACCAACTATTAAGATTATTCTTATCTTCTCTCCATTCATGTGGACTGGCACAGTGGGAGAAATTAGCCAGTTTTCAATTAGTTATCTTGCTGTAAGTTTACACAGGGCTCATGTCCTAAATTAAGATATCTCTATATGAACCAAGTGATGCTGTGTGATGACATGAAAGTAAAATAAATTGTGAAAATAAACGTCTGTGTGAGCAAAGCTATTAGATGATTAAACGTGACCCTTTCTGTCACACAAAAGGTATTTATATAATCTATACATGTGTAAGATTATGTCTGGAATTAAATGCTCTAAGTTATATTTAAATGAGGGTTTTCTAAGGCTTGTTGAAGAGTGAAAAGTAAAAGTTTATGTAATATTTATGTTTTATCCTCATCACCAAGTGGGATTCACATTGAAATGCATCAGATTTTGCTCCTGCATGGCAGAATTCTTGAGCGTTCAGCATTAATTATTGTGTTTCCGCTCATATACGAGCTTTTCATTAGATCATGTAGATGCTGAGATGCAGGGATTAATATTGTATTTTTAAGATGCATACGGTGCAGATTTCATCTGCCTCTGACCAACTCCTGCTTAATTGTTGGACACCCTGCAGATTAATGCCCCAGATTCAAAGCAATGTTTGAATGTCATTGGTTCCAGCAGTAAAATACTTGCATATGATGGGTTTTCAATGTTTTGTTGTAATAATACTTTGGTGTGCCAAAAAACAAAAATCCCTATTTCTAGACTGTGTGTTCATTAAAGTGGTTAAGTTTGATTGATAGTCATATTTTCCACAATTCAGAGTTCTGCCTGCTGCTGCATTGAAATCAGACAGGAGGAGTTAAACACAGAAAATCACTGCAGTGGAATACACTTCCTGGTATTCCAGTTAATCTTTCCTTTCATGTTGGCGCGCTGGGGATAAATTTCACTTGGCCTGAGGAATGATGCTTCCGGAGATCGGCGACCTCTCCCTGAAGAATAATGCAGCCATCGTTTTCACAGAAGTCGCCCAGGACAAAGCTAGGATGGGCTGGTATGAGATTCTTTGGAGTAAAATACCACAGTTTTATGTTCTTCACACAAAGACTTAAAACAAAAATGTTTAGCATTGCCTAACTGCTTTATCTGATACGCCAAGGCAGTTATTTTTCATACTGCTGGTAAAATAGTATATGCAGGTAAAATCCTACTGTATTATATTGATTTTGAAACGGACTGAAGAAAAACTACATTAAATTTAATCAAGTGTTTTATATAGAAAATTACATCTTTTAGCTGCTTTACTCTTTGTAGTAGCTGATATAAACTGGTTAATTAGTTGGATAATCTGTTCAGGTACTCAGCGTGCAATCAGATAATTAACAGCCATGTCACTCGTGGCTTGCCAGCAGTCGTTTTAAACATTGTTATCTTAAGAGGGGTTAAGTGTGACATAACTTTAGTTTTCATACTATGATTGTCTTGATGTTTTGATAAAATATATTTCCAAATGGCCCGATTTCTCTGTCTTGTAAGCAAGGGAAAAGTGTAGAGGCCCTTTTCTCAGCCAGCTGACTGGCAGTGTCTAGCAACACGTGTGGGAAGGGCAGCACTGTGTTACTCTACCAGATCAACTCAATTCAGATATGTCTGACACTTCCTCTGACATCTCATTAAAGGGACTTTATACGATTAGTGTGAGATGATCTTCTCTAGTAGTTTTGAATGAATAATTTTTTAAAACCTTGGTATTGGAAACTAACTCATGTGTAGAGTTCTATATCTAATTTGGAATAATTTAGTTTCTTCTTTTTACTTGTATTCATACAGCACTAAAAATAGACAAAACATTTGAATGTGCAAAATAAGCAACTTGACTTTGTTTTATGTGACTTACTATTACAGGTGCTAAAGGATCTTGAATAGTGTACACTCAAAACCATTGTTTTTGAATCATAGATTTGAAACCCCTAGCATACCTTGATGCAGGTAACTCCCCATGGTTAGAATAAAAACCAAAAAAGTCGTGTTGCTCTGCAAGCTCCCCACCTCCCAGTTCGATTTGAGTATCTGCAAAGTGTGCTGAAAGACGGCGCATTTTCTGGCACCTCGCGGTACAACACATGGGACCCAAAGGATCCAACGTCCGAGTGCCAGACTGCACCAGACGACCCCCATTGGCCCCCATGTGCCCTCCCTGGGCGTAGCTGCTGCGCACAGTGTTAATAGAGTTGCTGCTCACTGAAAAGTTGCATGAAGATTTATAAAAATTTAAACTTGGATGCCATAATATAAAACCTTATCTGAAGAATATTACATTCAGATATTTTGCCTTGTCTGTCTAATCATACTCATTAGCCTCGACCTGTTGACATTTTGTAAAACTCCCTGCTTAGATTACTCTCTAACATAATTTCAACTCCTAAGCGGTAGAAATGGATCAATTATGGGTATGGTTTAGACAAACACCACTGGATTAGATGGCTGGGACACATACAATATGTGTATGTCTGGCTCATGCCATTTGCATTTCAGAAAAGACTTATTAGCATTTTTTGTCTTATTTTCTCTGTTTTCCTTTCCATCTAACATGAATATTAATGGGAAAAATAGAACACTTTGATCTTGGAGGTTTAGAATATACTCATTAAATAAATGAAGGTAATGAAAGTTTCCTTTGCTTTAGGATGGAGTTTACAGGCATTGCATAAAATGCACTTTTAGTCACTTTTACTTAAAATGTTTTTCTATTTTTAAGCAGGTTGCCTTTATTGTTTATTTCCCTGAAAAGCAAGATTTATTTTGCTTTTCAGGGAATGTAATTTGTTGACAGAATCCACATTTTCTTCCTTTATATTTGTGCGGAGGTATGATTTTAAATGGGCTTCTGTTTTCGTTTTGCTGCTTTCAGAAAACTTCTGCGGAAAAGCAGGTCAGAAAGGGGGCTGAATAGTTTTGGCAGAACATCTTACTGATGTGTTTGATTAATTTTAGCTCATCCACCCCTAGAGAAGAGCCTCATCATACCCCTCCAGTTTTCCCGGGAGATCCCAGTGGAAACAAGCGGTTCATGGAAATGATTAATTCCAAGCAGATGAAAAGAGACACTGAACGCAACTCATCCTACCTTGCGAGATTTGGGTTGTTAATATGACTTCTGCACAGCTCCGCAGTTCAAACCTGAGCTTAGGGCAAACTCAGGAAGATCAAAAACTGAGCGCAAGCATAGTCTTCCCCTCCACATCAATCTCTCTTTCTACATAGGTGAAGCTTACCTAGATCCAAAAGGATTGATGGTTTTAGATTACCTCCCAGGTTGACATTCTCACACGCGTGCGCACACGCACAAAAAGTGTGTTTTCCTTCAAAGAATAACCCTATTTATCCAACCAATCGGTAATCCTCATTCCTATACACAACGTGTT
This sequence comes from Girardinus metallicus, assembly GCA_903067095.1. NCBI lineage: Eukaryota > Metazoa > Chordata > Actinopteri > Cyprinodontiformes > Poeciliidae > Girardinus > Girardinus metallicus. The sequence goes on along the minus strand of CAEGAE010094595.1, from coordinate 32,157 downwards.
CTGGTGCTTCCCTCTGTGCTCGGCAGCCTTCGCTGTGATTTCACCTCCCTTACGTTCACCCTCTGGATGACTGCGTGTCCCTGCTTAAAGGCTTTCCACTGAGTGACAGATTAAATTCTGCTCCTGATTTTACTTATTTTGGCTGTAACACTGTTTCACAAGCCACTGGAGCAGGAAGTCATTAGCTCGACAAAGCCAAGCAAGCCTGTGTTTACGGTGCCACCCTCCCTGTTATTTAAGTGCTGTGGAAGGGCCTCAGACATTTGCTGCACTGCAAGCATAATGTTGCCTTTGGACAGGATTGCCATGTGCTATAATGGAGAAGTGCTTCGGTTAATTTACTTTTTCATTGGGACACTTAAGTTTGTTGTCTTTCTGTTTCCGTCATTGCGATGTAGATGTGCAGATAATGTTTACATGCAGGCGCTTCCTAGTAATCAAAAGTCATTTATTTCAGAAATTTCATTTAGAAAAAGCAACATTTGCGTATTACTCATTCCTCATGTGCACCAATTTTAAAAGGATTTCTAAAAATAAAAACAAAAAAACTGAAATGGTAGATAGCTGCAAAGTATGTTATTATACTGTTCATAAAATACATGCATAACTTGCTGCATTAATATATTGTAACGTGGAGGCGATCAAGCCTGTGGCACTGTTGAAGAAACCCACATAGCTTTAATAGCAACCTTCAACTCACTGCTCCGGTGTTCCTCATGTTCCTCTTGACGATACTCCATAGATTTTCTATGGGGGTCAGGTCAGCTGGCCGGCGAATCAAGCACAGTAACGCCGTGGTCATTAAACCCGGTATTGGTTTAACACTTGGCAGTGTACGGAGGTTCAGAGTCCTGCAGGAAAAATCACAGCAGCATCTCCACTTAGTTTGTGTGTGTTTTAAAATGTCCTGGTAGATGTAGAAGAGCTGCTCTGACTTTGGACTTTATAAAACAAAGTGGACCAACAACGGCTTCCCAAATCGTCATCGTGGAAACTTCAGACCGGACCTTAAGCAACTTGGATTCTGTGTTTCCCCACAGTCTGCAGATTCTGGTAGACTGATTTAAAAAAAAAATGCAGAACTTACCTTCATGTAAAAAGGAAATCTTTGGATCAGTTCTTCTTCTGCTTTGATATTTGAGACTCCTCTGATGTTTTCTTAGGTTCAGGAGTGGCTTAACATAAGGAATGTGATAGTTACACCCTGAACACGTCTGTGTGTGGTGGCTTTTGAAGAACCAACTCCATTCACACTTTGTCCAAACCCTGGCTTTGCTTCACAATCTTCTTCGGGCTTCCTATTACTTGTACAACTTTCTTCTACATTTTTCTTCCACATAACTTTCTTATATTATGCCCAGACACAGCAATTTTTGAACAGGCAGTTTTTTTTTTTTTTTTAAGTCATGACCTTTTGCAGCTTAGCCTCATTGTGGAATGTCCGTCTTCTTGAGGTCTACGGCTTCAGCTATCCCCAGGATTGTGTAGACCATAACAAATATTTTCTGTATTAAAATTGGTCATATGTAATATTCAAATTCTTTGGAACACTGAATTCATAAAATGGAATGTTTTTAAGTTGAATTAATGACCCCAAAAGGTTGAATTTTTTAAAAAAATAATTTGGTCAGATTATTTTAGGGCTTTTTTTTTTTATACATTTACCAGAGGTGCCAAGAAATTTCCCCAAATCTGTAGATGTTGTATAGTTTAGAATATATTCACAGATGCACCTTTTAAATGGAAAAAAGCATACAGACAAGGATCCGAACAAAGACACGAGTGACTCCCGAATAAAAAAAAAAAAAAAGATAGTTTTATCTCCTGCAGCTGCATTCTCCGAGCTTCTCCTTGGTTTAACCTTGGGTGCAGGCCACTCCTCCAGAAAATGTAAGCGGGATGCTGCTCGGGTGGAGAACGTGTTTATCAGGCTTCATCCTCGACTATTAGCACTCCCACTTTTGTGGCGCGGTGCCTGCTGTCAATACGGGGCTGATTGGAGGCACTGGGACACTGCCTGCAGGGACCAGGTGAGGAGGCTGCGTTCATTTGCAATTCGGAGATGAAAAGAAGCAGCAGAGTGTGCTGCTCGGGCGCCTCTCTTTGTTTGCACATATCATTTCCACTCTAATGAACGCTGCACAGTGGTGAGCCCTTGTAAAAAGGCTCAAAGGCAGGCTCAAACATTGTTTACATTTTGCATAGGTCTGTCAGGGACCCAGGAGAGATACACATGGCGTGCTTTCTCCTCCTCCTCCTCCTCTCGGATCTTGGAGTCCTTTAGCATTTGGGGCAACGAGAAAACCGTGATTCTCGTTTTCAGCCGAACAAGAGCTAAACCTCGAAAACAAATGGCTGAAATGGGTTGTGTGGAAAAGAGAAATCTCCATCACCAGTTTCAGTGGAGGATTTCTGTCTCCATTTCCACTCCTCACCGTGCAGGTGGCCAAACCCTCCTGCTGTGCTCAGAGCTGTTCAGTGCTTAGTGACTGCCAGAGGAGAGTTTCTGCCCCTGTCACTGGCATGCAGGCGTGTGTGTGCGTGTGTGAAAAAAAAAAAAAACTAAGCAGGATGCACTCTACAGCATCCCGGCACGTCTAAGGGATTTGAACGTGTAAATGGTCATTCCCCCTCGCCTTTCTCAGTGGGAAGGATAGAACATTACCTGTTTCACCACTGCCTTGAGCAGTTACTTCGGTGCTGTGATATGATTTCATCTGTTTTGTCTCTCACCTTCTCTTGCTATTACATTTCAGTCCAGCAACTGTTGTAAGACTAGAAAATAGATGCAATAATGCCCTTGTAGTTCAACAATGAAAAGTCACACTAGTCACATCAAATAACTACGTTATATCCCTGGATTTACCTGCTACTGTGCTATTTTTTTCCTCACCATGTCTCTTTTTCCTCCTTTTATGCAAATATTTCTAAGAAACCACATTTTCCATTGTTTCTTGTCCTAGATGTGATAACATCGAGCCATATATAATATATCTTCATGGTTAACTTTACATGAAAACAACATTGTAATATAAACAACTACAAGAGTTCTTAAAAAAAGCTGGCATCAGTTAAAAATCATAAACATTTAAGTTTTTATTTATATAAGATTTCTTGATTTTTTTTTCCTCATAAAAATGTTACAATTCTGTCATAGGAGATGAATCTGACTCTACACTCTTTCGAAATCATGTTGGAGATGCTCAAAAGCTTCAGTAGGAGAGGTAGTGAAGTTTTAAATTGCCATGTCGTCCATTTCCTTCTGGTACATAAATGTTTGTGTTGAGGACAAACGATGAGTGCTGCCACGGGTCCTGTGTCAGGCCAACAGTGCAGCATTCTGATGCAGACCATGTGTGGGTTTCTGTCCAAAGGCAGTGGGGCTTACTCCCAATTCTGCCCAAGAACACTGCCATGGATAAAGAGAGGGATCAACATGTCGTCCAACAGCAACGTCTTCCAACATTCCGGAAACAATTGAGTGATAATCTGTGGATTTAGGGTAAAATGCAGCATGACAGAGCAAAGTGTAGAACTTATAACTAACTAACAATGTAAACAATGACTCCTCTCATCAACTGGATGTTTTAGTCAACAACAGCTTTGGGAGGACATAAAATGTTTTTACTCATTCTTTCACTTGTGACTGAAGAAATCAAAAAATTTGAAGATTAAAATCACAACATTTCTATTAATACCTAAATATTTGGCTATATAAATTAAAGGACTATAAACCAAAGTAAGATGTACATATAACTGTCAAACACTGTCACAACAGAAAACCGGTGCTTCAGTGCAATTTTATGGGGAAGAACAATTCTACTTTTATTTTTTTATTTTTTCCAAAAATGATGTTGATCAAAGAAAAAAAAAAATCTTACCATAATGCATGTCCATACATTGGGCAACAGGCAGCGTACACTCTGCACAGGTAACAAACCAAAAAAGAAACACAAGACAAACAACGATGCATGCAGACAGTCCCACCTAAGGGCAATTTAGAACATTTTTTTTAATGTGGGAAGAGGCTGTATTACTTGGAGAAAACCCAAACATACAAGGTGGAGGAACATGCAGATTCCACCCAAAAAAGCCTCTCACTATTTTAACATTTGAAAAAAATAAAATATGTTAAGAATTATGTATCATCTCCTTTCCACTTCACAGCGATGCCCAGGTCCAGTCCTCCAGAGCTACAATCCTACAACCTTTAGAAGCAGCTTGGCTCCAACACACTTAAATCAATCCCCTCTCCAGCAGTCAGTCGCCTCTGCGGAAGCCTGGAAATGAACCATTCATTTGATTTCCGGTACTGGAGAAGGGACGCATCTAAAAATCTCGAGGACTAAAGTTAAAATCCAATTAAAACAGATCGAAGTTTGTGACTGAAATCTGAGAAAATTTGCAAAAAGTTCAAGCGGTGAGAACATTTTTGCAGAGCACTGCATGTGTTAAGGCATGCTATATGTATGTCTATTAAATATACTTTTCTTACGCTATGTTTTACTTTTGGAACAAATAATCGCACCTACAAAACTAACAGATTGTCTTACCTATGCGGCACAGCAAGCTATATGCTGTAGAAGATTAAGATTATTAATATTGCTCATTTGCAGTGACAAAGTCATTTAATTAATGTTTTCTATTTTTATGGTCGCCTCACCTCTGTTGTAAAAAACGCAGCTTTGTTGCTGATGATTTTTAGTGCAAGCAGGCGGGTTGGCGGATGTCATTTCTGGACTTCATATATTGCAGTCTGTGCCTACTAATGGTAGGGAAGTGAGAAAATATTTCTGCCAGTAGCCAGAAATGCCTCTCCGTCATCTCTGCCCGCAGCTATAAATGTATTTACCGGGGTCAATTTCCGCTGGTCCCTGAATTCGATATTTCACGTCTCACTGTGATGATGCCTTGTTGTTCTCTGCGAGCTGCGCCCAATCTGTCCCCGTTCCACTTCACGGTCGTAACATCCTGCACTCTTCAGTCTGCTCGTCCCTGCTGTCCCGGAGACACCAGAAGTGGGTGTCGTTAATTATTTTAGACATTCTTTTGGACGTCCACCGCACCAGAAGAAGATTTCTCGCTTCTGACAGACGGAACTTAGAAAGAGCATTAAGTTCAAAACTGTGATAACTTCAGGAAATTCGTGTTAAATATGAGTCACTCTGCCAGGAGATAAAACGTTCCGTACTCGGTGCCAGCGCCTGACAGCTTGGTGGTCTTTACCAGCGAAACTCACAAGCGACACAGCTATAGCCTGACACACAGTGAAAATTTATAATCAGAATTCAGTGAGCAGATGGGAGTCAGTGGTGTGTTTGGAGTCACTTTATTCAAACCACTGGTTACCGCACCACACCGCTTCCGCTGAGGCACATTACTTTTCAGCGGTGGAATATAGTTAAACTCATACAAAAGCCTAGCGGCCATTTGGCCCCGATCTGGTGTTCTGTAATTTTGGCTTGGCATGTACAGAGAGTAAATGACTCTGCTGGAATGTATATAATATGTGAGCAGTTGTCATCGGCCAGATGGTCCTTTCCGCTGCCAATCTGAGGTGACCCAACCTGTGTAATTGTTTTGTGCATTAAAACTAAGAATGTACAGTGTCTTCCCACAGCATTCAAATCTTTCAAAACACTCGCAGAAAGTAAGACAAATGCTTATTGGTTCACCAAAGCTAAATATAAAGACACTTCACTTTTCAGAGTAAATTTGATTAAGAAGAAAAAACTTTAAAAAGAAAATCATTTTGCATCTACTTTCCCGTTATACACTGCGTTGTGTTGGCCTGTCATAATATACCAATAAAATGAATATGACATGAATGAATTTATGGTTATAACACAAAAAGTGAAGCATTTTAATTTACCAGTACATTACAATGATCTGATATCAAACATGAAATAAACAGTTATTTTCTTTCAAACTATCTCATATTTGCATTGGAATTTTTTTTTTCTATTTTTTACAACTTGATGCGAGACTTTTCCTTGCAGCTTGTCGCTACAATATTGTTTTTCTATTTTGTCTTAACTCTGATGATTCCGGGGGAGTGATTTTATGCCAAACGAAGGATCCAAAACTTCTATTCAGGGAGGAAAACCAGCCGGCGTCTTACATTTGAGGCGTTTGACTGAGATAATCAGCTGCCAAATTGGAATATGAAATTTCATAAAGTGGTAAAGTAGTGCTTCGCATCTACTTGGAGATTGACAGGCAGACACTGAGTGAGTCAGACAGGATACTAATGTCTGTCCTGTCATCTGGCCTTCCCTTTTAGCAGGCTCAGTCTCGCTGCCCGTTTGGGACCTAGTTTGACTGACAAGCCGCTGACATTTACAATCTCTCAGAGCTCGAGTGTGAGCTAGCATGCTTATAAAATGGGAATATGATCACTCTGGATGATCCGAGTTCTCGTCATTAGTAGATTTAATGTATTTTGCGAAGGCATAATGTTGTTTTTGCATGCTCATAATTATCTTGTTGCTTGTCCATGCCCTTTATGTGACCTGTTCTCCTTTCTGGTTCCTGTTCAAATTGATTCCCTCCTCCTACGAGATCACATCGGCTTTCTCTGCTTTTTAAAAATCAACAAGCAACAAGTGTTTTGTTATTGTTGTTGTCCTTTCCTATTTATCAAAAATAGACAACGGCACAAAAACTGCATTTAATTTGTCTGGAGATCAAAGTCTGACGGTTAATGTTTAATGAAAATGGTGGTTCCAAAAAGTTTTTTTTTTTTTCTTTTTTTTTTTTTTAGGTTGAGGGTGTGCATAGTTATACATCCGGCTTGTTGCTTCTGTTTATCAATTTCTCCTAAGGTGGAATTTAATGTTTTTGTAATTGAATACTACAGAATAAATGTGAGAAAATTATTTATTTAGATTTTTCTTATGACTTGGCTTTGAAAACGTGTTATAATCACTGTCTTTCCTTGAGGAATGTTTGCACAAACACTGATGACAGGCAAACGTTTGTTGCTCAAATTACAGGGTTTGGTCTTAAACTTCAAAGAGGGATTAAGTCCTTGCAGAAGCATGGCTCACCTGTGACACATTACCCACCTAATCACAAAGTCTAGCAATGTTGCTAGGAGACTTTATGTCCAGACAAATGGTAGACTAATAAGGTCTGAATTATTCAGCTTCAGCTCCTGAGGTGATGCTGTTAAGAAACACTATATCGCAGTGGAAGGCCTATTTTCATCGCGAGACCTTTGCAAGCGTTAAAATGGGCCGCACCACCAGGTCCAGGTGAATCCATTTATGTATAATATTTCCTCACCTTCACCCTTTGTCGTTCTCATCAAAGGGCACGCCAGCAGAAGTGCTTTTTTCTGTTTTCTCTGCTTTCCTCTCCTCTTTCCAGATCATTGCTTAAGCCTCTTGCTCTTACAGTATATGCGCTGGCCCTTCTTATTCTAGTGGTGCAAATTAATCTCCACCACCTGTCCACCTGCAACGCATACCTCCCGCGGAACAAGGGCATATGCATCTATTTCGTTTCTCCCTGCCAGGCAAAAAAAATGTGCGGAGACATGTAATTTAGAGCTGTCATCCTATCTGCTGTTTTTCCTGGCAAAACAATACGGAATTTCAATTATAGGAGAGCTTTCAGTCTTGCTTTTCAAGGATGAAGAGGTTGTTTTCAAAAGACTTTAGAAATTGAACTGTTTTTTTTGTTGTTTTTTTTTCCCCGAGATCTTTGCTATCCTCTCTTTTTCCAGCGGCAGGTTCCGTATACATGTTTGGCTCTTTAGCCTGCAATTCAAAACTTATCGGATCTAGATACTAACATAGGACAGCAGTCTCAGCTTATTCTTTGTCTTGTATTTTCGCAAAATTGCTTAGTATTCACATCCTCCTTTTTTTTTTTTTTGTTAGAATTGTTGTTACGGAGTTAGTTTTCTCAGAAGAAATCTAAACAAAACGGTCCTTAAGGACATGTTTTCAGACACTGAAGCATGATGGTGGCACAATCATAGTGTGGCACTCACTTTGAATAGCGGGTAGGATGACTGCACCCAAACATAGAAAGATTTTTAAAGAAAACCCTCAGACTAAGAATACAATTCACCACAATGATCATCCACTTGAGTTAAGTTTAGAACCTTTGGTGTGAATTAGTGTGAAAACTGGATTAAGAGTAGAAAGAAATGTGCATATCTTTCTAAAGAGTTGTTTTTGTCTCGTTCTAGACCTGTGTGTAGAAATTTGAAGTGTAGTTTTAAATAGGCTGTTGCATAATAAAATGTGGAAACACAAAAAGCCTCCAACCCACATCACAAACAGTTGGAATGATATGAAAACATTTTTGAACAACATTGCAGTTGGACAATTATTTTATACATTCTGTTTAGGAAATAGGTTAGAGCAGAGAGAGCATGATGTAGTTTTACATTGTCTTGTTGCAAAATACATACTTGGAGAAGATGTGGTCTTGAGGGCAGCATGTGTTGTCTAGAAAATCAATGTACTTCTTTGCATTTACCTCTGTCATAACGGCAGAGTACATAACCCTTGCCAAAGGCATTTAAGCATAAAATTGATGTTTTTTTTTTATTTATCTTTAGTCCAGAGTACATGATGTGTCTTACAGGAAAACTAATTTGTATGACTGTGGAATAACGATCCCAGGTGTCTCCACTTTAACCAAACACTTTTTTATTTTTATTTTTTGTGGACAATTAACCTCAATATTGCTGATTCTCGAAAGTAATCTACTGTCATGCAGATTACTGTCGCTGCAGTAATCTGTTGTCAGGCTTTTGATGCTGTGCAGAACGTCAAACAACGTATTACTGATGTCTAGCTCCAACTTGTACCGTTTACTTTTTCCAGAGTAAAATACCAACAAATGTCTTGAAGCTTGTTTATGTTCCAGTGCCTTCCAAACATGACTTGCATCCCTTAAATATGTTCACATTTTGTGTTTTTATTGAGATTTTCTGTGGCGTTGCTGTTGACACATTAGGGCTGGTACAATGGACAAGAGGCAGGGTACAGCCAGAACAGGTGGCCAGTTTCTCACTTGACAAGCAACTATGCACACACACTCTGATCAAAGGGCAGTTATGGCTGAGTTGGAACCTAACATCCATGTTACTGAACCATGTGAGGGAGCCCACAAATTCAAGGGAACATCATAGAAATGGGACCAGGATTTGAACGTTCTCCAAGGCAACAACAGAGAAAGCTGCTCCACCATGTGGCCCTGAAAGGAGGCAGAGATTTAGTTTCCACATGCCTTGCATAGAAAACACTAAACATGTAAGAGATTATTGGTTCAGAGAATAATCTGTGTGGTGAAAATAAACTACGTCATTACCTTGAACTCATCCTTCCCATGGTGGGGCCCGGATCACTGTGTGGGGAAGTTTGTTTTTTATTTAATTAAAGCAGATGTTTTCAGATGCTAGCTATTCAATCTGTCTCGCAAAAGAGTTGCAGCGGTAAAGTCCAGTGAAACGCTGTTCTACAAAGTGTTGACCCAGTAATTACAGATTATTTTGTCACAGAACACTTTAAAATGAACTCATTGTTTTGGTTGTGACATGGCAAAATGTGAACAAAAAGTTAGTTTGCAGGAATACATCTAAAGATTATTGCACAGATGTGAATGAGTGCAGCCACCTCTTAACATCCTTCGTTCGAATGGTAGCTTTTTAAGCCAAGTTACTATTCTTACATTGACCTTGTCCTAAATTCCTTTTGTGACATGCTTTATTCTTTAAACGGAGACAAAAGACACAGCTCTTCCACCTACTTTACTGTCACAATTTTATGTAGACTACATTTAATTTCATAGCTACATTGTCTGATTGCAGCAACACCATAACTCTTAGGACTCTTAGTTCCCTGAGAACAGCACTTACAGTTAAATAAGCGTGATGGCTTCTTCCCTGCTGACATTTATGACCTGTGTACTGAGTGTCCCGCCTGTGAGAGGGTATATAGTAAAAGCTCTGACACCAGCTCGTCCCTTCGGGGCTGGAGGTTGCTGCAAATCTCGGAGTGGCTGCTTCACATCGAGCGGCTCAAGTGATGGATGGCCTCTGGCGTGATGTATAGCTGCTGCTTTCCTCCCCGCGGGCGTGCACGCGCACTGTGTTTGGTCAAGTGACCTCCACTTCCTGCGCTTGTCCCTGGAGCCCCAATTTGCTGTCCGGGTGTAAATATGATCCATGGCGCTACTCGGCGGATGCTGAGTGATGGGCCTCATTGTCCGGAGGACGGGTATCAGATTGTCCTCGGTTTGTTTTAGCTGCCTCTGCACTTAGAGGTTTCTCCTCGGTGGATGTGGATTCCCACTTTCAGGAATGCTTGATTGAACGACACAGTGCAGACACTGCAACACATACCGCTGTTACTAAGAGCACTACTCACAATTTTACTAAGGATGAATACCAATGAACATCTATGGCATTGGTTCTTTGTTTCCTCACTGTTAAAGGGTTTTTCACAGTGTCTGAAATTACAATGTATTGAAAACGTATCCATAACTCTTTTATATAAGAGGGGCAAGAAAAGCCACTGCTGTTTGTCACAAATCATGCTATAAATAGGTGCTAAGTTTAGATGAGGTCAAAAGTCCATTAGAAATTCTGATAAGACTTGACTAACTTCATTTAATCTCAGGGAGCCGGATCTGTTTTGCAAAAATGTTCAATATCTAGAGGAGGAAAATGTGTTGCAAAAACACACACAGCTCTAATTGCAGGGAATGTGGTTCTAAAACATATTTACTCAGGGAGCCTCTGCAGCAAGGCACAACACACAATTCTGATTCTGATTTGCAGTACATTTCAAAAACAATGTGCAATTTTCCTCCTCCATAGCTCGTGTGAGTGCAATTGCATAAAGTCGTGGTAAAACACAGAGTTTATTGGTTAATGTCATAAAATGAGTGAAAGACGTATGAATACATTTGCTAGCCATTGTCTATTGACATTATTTCGATGCTAGTCTCTGTTGGTAATCTGAAAATGAATGAACATCTCTGTTTGCAGACAGCCATTAAGAGAGCCAGCCTGACTAGAAAACCCCACGCAGTTCTGAGACGTTTTTCAAACTGTTCCAAGAACCAAATACGTAAAGTCTCAGTACGCCGCCGAGTGATTTCGCAATTCGTACTTTTGCCGCCATGCACAAGAGTGCACAGCTCACCACAATATAATGGGTCACTGAATTCCCATAACCAAGAGAACTTCCAGGCGCTGACATAATGCATTTTCCCCCTGCTACAGTTACTTTGGTAAATACACACACAGAGAAATTAGATTTGGCAGGTCATTCAACTCTCCCCCTCGGGGATGTGCGACTGCCTTTTCCTTTTCTTTTTTTTTTTCTCCCTTTTTTTTTTCTTTTTTAAAGCCTAAAACAAACAGTTTGTCACAAAAGCCGATAGGAAGTGTTCTGCAAACTTGATCATTTCCTTCATTCACTCCTCGGAATGAAATCTCGCGTTTTAAAAAAGATGTGATAGCATTGCAATTTAAGAATCAATCAATGGGATCTCAGACTATGGAAATGCCTGGTAGATTAAACATGTGGGGTGAATTTTGAAAAGGACAATAATGTTCATTTCTCCCTCCCCCCACCACATACACACACACGCAATTCAAGTCAACAAAATTAAATAAACCCCCCTCCCCCCAAGAAATAAAGAATGAGCTACTGAAGGTGTCAAAAAGCAAATATAATTCCTGGGTTTAACTGATGGAGGAGCTGCTACATTTTTGTATTATTATTTCACAGTGAGAAGACATAGTTGTGGCTTCAGCCCACCTTAGACTTTGCCCAGAGCACTGTTGGAGGAGAAAGTCCTTCACACAGTTCTTTCTGATTATTCATGTATGGCCACCGCAGCTCCCTTGGCAACAACGAAGGGAGAACCCAGTCATTCAATTTGAAATGCTGTTAATGCAGAGGTGGTGCTCTCGGAAATACATGGACAAAATGAGGATTAGACCTTTTTCTGTTGGGGGGGGGGAAAAAAAAAAACCACACACGGTTTTGTTTCCATGTACGGCTTGCTTAGATGTTCAGTCTGTAATCAGGCATGTGATTCACCATTGTTAGAGCTGCGATAGTTAGTGTTTTTAAGGAAATAAAATGGAGGGAAGCTTTGTCGTTCTGTCGTTTGCAGCTTCGACGCGGCTGTGCAGAAGCCTGAATAAATGAGCTTTTTATAAGACACTGGATCTGGCATTTCCTCTCGCTTCCAGAGATGGAAAGGTCTTCAGTTAGTGAGGTAGCATTAGAAATGAGTAGATCCTTGTCCAGTTGAGCTTTTTGAGTTTTTACAAAATTAGTCTGTTCCACGTGTCAAACCTAACCCTAATCAAATTATTTAAAGTTTCCCCCTTGATTACCGTCTGCAGTTAAAGTATGATTAATGTGTCCTTGTTAAACTAGCATGCAAATCAGTCATTAACGTGGCTGTAATTTAACTTTTACTTAAATTTCCTCTCAATCAGATGCCATAACACATTTCTGACCTATATCTAGTTTTCCTCCAATTTTCTATGATTCTTAGAGAAATGCTTGCAAATCAATTATGTGAGCATATAAACAGTGACAACCCGTTTACAGAGTTTCTGTCATGTTTCAGCAGGAATGGATGTTTTGATTGGCTTCAGGTAATGAACTTATGTACTTACTTGTCCTAATAGTTCTCTTGTCCAATCAGTTAGATATTAACCTGATTTTCTTTGTTTTTAAATAAAAAAAAAAAAAGATTTTTTGTCAACCAGAGCATATTAAAATTAGTCACTTACTCTAGGTTACATTAACTTGACCTGTAATGATAACGTATGGAATCTTTGTGTCATCTTTAATCAGAACATGCAATTTAATTGCCATAAAACGCAGTTTCCTAAGGTTTTTGTTCTTTAACCCAATAATTTGCTATGTTTTAAAGGTGGAGTATTTAACTTTTATGAAAAAAAAAAAGCATATTTTTATTGCATAAGTCAATAAGAGTTAATTGTTACACTTTGAGTGAAGTATGGAAGGGCCTTCAGGTTTCTTGGGGTCGTACCGATCACTTTCATCACTCTCTTTCTGCAATTAATTTTGTTACTGCTGTCATTTCAAAAAAAAAAAAAAAAAGTTGAATCTGGAGTTTGTTTTTATTTAGCTGTTACATTCCTGGTGGGAGCCAACAGCTGAGCTATTACTGCTAACACCTTTATGTTCTCTTTCTTTAGATGATACACTTCACTTGTCTGCCTGTTTGACCCTTTTCTCTTCTAGATAAAGAAACTGAAGGACTACTGGCTCAGAGTTCAGAAGTTCGCAGTTTTTCTCTCCTATGTGAAGCTACTAAGAGTTGCTGCTGCCATTAATTCTTTATTTCTTTTTTGTTCACATACAATCTACAGTGCTTCTGTTTTATTCTTTTATTTGTGTCTGCGTGTTGTCTCTTCTCAAGTCCTAGGTTTGAGAAGAGACATGCATGTGGCGTCTCACCACATGCATGCTCTATATGATGGATTACCACAAAGTTAATTAATGGAATTAACTGTTCGCTGCCGCCACATCTTTGCTTATAGGGGAGGGACTGCTGCAAAGTCGGTCACCATCAACAGTTTTTTGTGCACATTTTAAAGTATTGCATTGATGGAAATCAAAATAACTTTAACAATTTAGCAAAAATACTTTTTTTTTTTAAATACGCTCGCTCAAGATGGGTTTTTCCACTGTTCTGAAAATGAGTTAATGAATAAAAGGTGAGCTAGAAAAACATTGGATGAATGAATTGTGAGGTAAAAGTTTACTTCAGAAGTGATCCACTATCTCTGCTGTTAGAATCATTAAAATTGCATTTCTTTCTCCACATCACCGATAATAGTTGACATGACAGAACAATTGTAATGTAAATGACCCGATAGCAACGCATTCCTAAATCCCTCTCTCTCTATTTTTCTGAGAACTTGTGGTCTATGGTAGCTTGCGATCCCTACTTTCTGTTTATTGCACCCCTGCAAAGAGCGAACATCTGACAAAATCATGCTTCATGTAGCCTGGTGGAAAAATTTTTACAAGACTTGCATGTTTTACCAATTAACATGATAAACTGAACTTGACTGTTTTAAGGATCTCGATGTTGATTTTGAAGTAACTTTGCAAACCTAAACAGTACCTGAGCACCTCTGGAGACTTGGAACATATTACCTCGTGTCTAATGTTTCTTCGAAAATATGTTTCACTTTTCAGTTTAAAATCTAGTTTATTAACTGAAATAAATAAACCAGAGTTTTGATGTGCAGCTTTATATTCACTCCCTTTTGTGTCTTATCTTTTCTGCACTTATCCAATGGAAAACATGTATGAGAATTGCCTTTGCCTTCTTTTCTAGGTAATGCATGATATCTTGTCATTGCCAGAAGACATTAGTTAGCAATATTGACACGTTTACAATTTTGAAAACCAAACGCTTCATTATAACTTCAGAGTCAAGGCTGTGTGTGTGTGTGTAAAAAATAAAGAGAAAAAGTGGATAAATTAAGAGTCGAAGAATGGATGGAGGTGCACAGAGGTTGTGAGCCTGTTATCTTCTACTCTTTATTTTTTTTTTTTTGCTCTAATCCGAAAAATATGTGCGGCCACTCATGCAGAACAAAACCTGGCCCTCTTAAGAATTTCCCTTTTCTGTTTGCTAGTTATTTGTATTTGCTTAATTGAACAATGAATAAATTTGCCAAATTGCTTTACCAAAAACACTTCCTTGGAACAACATTTCAATATTTTAAATGCGAGGCAGAAAAAAAAAGAAAGGACAAATATTGTGCTTTTGAGCAGAATTTGTGCCCTCTGCTCATGCGAGAAGAGATTCTACGTGAGGGATAACACGCATGTAGACAGCTTTAGACAAGTGAGCGTTTCGCTGCCACTCCACTGAAATTATATTCCAGCAGGTGCAAAAAATGTGATCTCAACTCAGCTTTTTTTTTTTTATGCACCTGATTTTTAATTTTCTTTTACTTTACTGGTGCTACTCCTGGTAGCATAATCCCTCCTCAGTCCTAAACTCGTGCTCCTCTGTCCCTCTCAGCATGACGGAAAGCTCAACACCTTCCCTTAAAAACCGAAGTTGCTGAGTCAGCAGCAGATCTGCGCTCCTATCAAACGGGAGAGCTTCATTAACTTCTCCCACTTCTGTTTCAAGAGTCGATTTTCTTATTGTCGTTTTGCTTTCCCCGAAATGCGGTGAATAATTAAATTGGCTCGGTGAAATATTTAGCTTGGGCTTTCCCAGGGAGACATAAATATTTCTGTAACATCAGTGAGAACACAAATAGTTCCCGCAGCAACATCAGTTTGCTCATTTGATGATTTATCACTAAAGAAGTATCACTTTATATGCGTGTATCACAGATCACCCCGATGGAGTTTGTAGAGAGAGAGAGAGGAAAAAAAGGAGAGGATTAGCCAACAAGTTTTTGAAGAAAGATAATTTAAATTCCTGCCCTGGATAGGGACTTTTATTCTCATATTTTAATCCCTCGACAACGAAGAGAAAACACGGAGCATTTAACTGCTTGTTACATCGACTCTAGCGGAAGATGAAAATGTGGAGATTGGACTGGAAAGCAAGAACTAGACTGATTTTTTTTATTTTTTTTTTATTCATTTTTAGACAGCTTTGTTACTGATTTGGTAATATTACTGCAAATAGCCATGGGAAATGGAGTATTACAACGTCAATGACATGAATTATCATATGGTGTTCCATAAACAGTAGATACAATATGTGAGAGTCCAGTGTTCAGAGATTTTTTTTTCCCTTATTGCAGATTTTTTTTTTTAAATAATTATGCAGGTTGGTTTGATGCTGTTTGGTAAATTCATTTAAGAGTTATTTTTCAGTCTAGTTGTTGATATTTTATCCAATTTTAGTTCTGCTTTGTTGATTTGATGATCGGACGTAACTTGGAGAATCACCTTTAGCAGCGCTCACCTAAAAATAACTTCTTGTCATTGTGGAGAAACTTTGACCCACTCTCCTTGAGTGGGTTACTTCAGTCTATGAAAGTTAGATGAAAAGAAAGTTATAATAATAATTCGGTTCGACTGGAGTTTCTCTGCTCCACGTGGGATTATTGTTCTGCTGACAACCTTATTTTGGCCAATCTTTAGCAGACAGACAGATGGCCTTAGTTTTGATTCTCCAATACTTTGTGGAAAATAGGACAGATGCTGCAAATTAAGGTGAAGTTTCACACTGTCGTCATGTAAGAAAAAAAATGTGATCACTTCACTGACATTATTCATGCTTAGCTCTTGTGGTTAAAAAAATAAAGCCTGCATCATAATTTCTCCATTGCCATGTTTGACAGATGCTTTTGGTGATGAATTATGCCTTCCACCAAACATGGCACTGTACACACATCTGAGCTTTGGTCTCAGTGTTGGGAGAACTTCCTGAAACTTCAGCATTTTCCCAGTCATTCCTGATGTTTCAACTTGGCATTGTGTTAATACAACTCTATACTCCAGACCAGAAATCAAAACTAATATAATACTAATAATCATTCAGTCAAGTGCATCTGATGGCAACTGCTTTTCCCTCTTAAGTCTAATCGAAGCAGGAAGGATGTACAAAGTTTTTCCCCTGCATGGACTTCAAAAACACACACATTACAGTTCATCTTTGGCGTTTTCAATTGGGATTCGTTTGTATGCAATAAAATATTTTACAATATATTGTGGCCTGCATGGTATGTTATGACTGACATACTTTGCCTTTTCTGTTTTACCCCTCTTTATGTTTGTCAGGATTTGAGTTTTCTTCGTGTTAATTTGAGTTTCTCTGTGTGTTTATTAGATCTGTGTTTCTGTGTTTTCCCGGCTACCCGTTCATTGTCACACCTGTTCCTCGTTGCCCCTTGATTGTCTCCCTGTGTATTTAAGCCCACCTGTTGCATCTGTCTCTTGTCGGATCCTGGTCTGGTCGTATGTTGTGTCACGTCTTGTCTGGTGTCGGATATCAAGTGCCTTTATTCGTTTGTGGTCGTCACAGTGGTACTGCTAAGTCCTGTGTCGGCCTCAGCTCGCGTGTTCAGTCCTGTGTCGGTTGCTACCAGTGTTAGCGCTAGCCTGCGCTCACTGTGCTGCCTGCGCTCACTGTGCTGCCTGCTCTTCTGGACTGGATTGCTTGTTCTCTTCATTAAAACCTTCATCATCTTCATTCTACCTGGGTCTACATGTGTTCTTCCTCACCACCAACAACCTTACATCACGACACTGTTAGCTTAAAAAAAAAAAATAAAAATCTTAGCCTTACAAACCACAGTACATGTCTAAAATAAGTTTCACACACTTGTACCATTCAAAGCATTTATTGTCTGATCTTTTTTTTTTTCTTTCTTAAATGCCACTATCTGCTGAATATTAATAGCACTCTCAAGGTTGCACACAGGTTAATTCGTGTCCTTTCTGGTGAATAACTAAGGACTGATGTATAATGCATAAGACAGACTACTGCTTTCCGGGGCTTTGCTGTTGTCTCAGGTGTCCGTGTCGGAAGTTATTTTCAGGAGAACGGATTGCGAAACGTCTCTGATGTTTTAACAGAAGTGCTTTTAACTAAGTGTCATGTTAATAACGGCGGCGGTTGCATCGGGGTGTATCATCACAACACTGCTGGGTTATGATGACCTGAGTGGTTTGAGGCTATTGAGTAAAATAAAATAAAAAAAAAAACTGCGCTAATCTGCTTCTATAACCGGGAACAGGGGTTTGGTCATAAAAAGAGAAATGTGAAGATAGATGGAAGCGTAGATCTATTCTTAACATAATAACTGTAATATTGTCTTATCTGATCAGTCCCTTTATGACTGTGTCGCGGTGAAACTGATTAAAGCTTTTCCGAATGTGCACCACAATCACTAAAGCTGTACAACAGTAAAATTTATGGAATAATAAAAATTAGTAGCAGTGGTAAAGGATGGATGGAGTTTGCATTACATTATGTTCGTTCGTTCACTCATTCATTTAACTTTCTCAGTTGCAGGTAGGGGTGCGCTTTATTGTAATAAACTCCTGGATAAATTTATTCCAATAAAGTTTTCTTTATTAATTCAGTCTTAATATGGGGTCCTCTGGACTTGATAAACGCCACACAAGTACAAGCCGTTTACCATTTCACCATTGATTTAGCTTGGAATTTTCCATTAAATTGAAACATCTCACATTTGACAAGGTTTCGGTCAATAAGCAATGCAAAATAAAGTGAAGCAAATGATAAGAAGAAAGGATCTAGTCTGAATAGTCACTACAAGTCAGACACTCTGCAACACTAAAAAAATGTGGATGAAATACTTTCATTTTGAAATATTTATAGAGTCTGACGGTTGATGGTATTTTGAAAGGTTATACTAAAGAAAATTTTGCGTGTAGCTGACGTACAGGACTTTTGCTAGAATCATCTGTCAAATGCCCTGTCACGTAAAATGCGCTTAACAGCGAGATTGCATCACACAGCATACTTATTGTTTTTTTCTTTTTTTCAGCCTAATTACACCGATTGAAAATATTTTTTTTTTTTTTTTTTTTTTTTTTAAATCCATTCAAGAGTCAATGCATCGTTGTGACTGGAGCGTTTTTTTTTTATATGCTGGATTCATCAAATGTCTTGTGTCGGTAACAACAAAGTGCGTCTTGGGAACAGGCAGATTTTACGTTTCACGGCTTGCAGAGCAGCGGCAGCACACAAGCTTCAACACTCAGTCCTACGCATCATGATCTGATTTAGCCAGGGGCGTTGGTGTGATATTAAAACATTGAGGAGCCCGGGAACTTGGAAAACACTGGCTGTTTATGTCACAAAGAACATAAGATAGCCGTTGATTTTATTGCCGAGTGCTTTTACACGGACATGCCGGTTAAACCGTAAATAAAGTAAAAACAAAACGTCAATACTTAGTATTGCAGTATTCAACAAGCACAAACTTAAACATGGATTTAGGAGCTAGGCTTGACTTGACTAACTGCTTATAAGGCAAAGTTTGCTCTTCTAACACTTCGATATATAATAAACATCGGCCTTCAAATATCACAGTGCAGCAAACAACAGCTAGCATTTGGCTAATTAGCTCTAGCAATTTCACCAAGCGCACGCTTAGAACAGGTAACAAAAACTTATCTCTCACAGCTTACAGCATTAATACAAGTCACCACGTTGGGTAACACTCATGGACCCCAGTAAAATATGATTTTATGGGAGATTCAGCTTGTACGTTTCAGCTAATAGCAGCCTGAGCACATTACTAGTCCGCCGTCAGATTTCTTCTTCTACACGGTAACCCACGTACCAATGCAAAGCAACTATAGAGCCCTCTAGTGGAATGGGAGGAGTGAATCCAATAGTTTACATTCCTCATAATTATTTCTGTATTTCTGGAATGGATTTATTTTTCCCCCCATATGTTCTTGAGACACACAGCACTTCACAGAAAGCAAAAGATACAATTTGCAAAGCTGTCAGACACATTTTATAGATCTCGGTTTCATGTGTTCCTAATTACTGGTAGTCAAGCATTTGACAGGTGGAGATGTTTGTACTTTACTGTAGCTCATTGAAATAGAGAAAACCTTTTAACAATGACGGTTGAGGCAGTTACTCTGAGTCCTGGGCGTTGTTGCTACAGCAAGGAGAACAATTCATATCCTTATACGCTCTAAGCACTGCTCCAAACAATTCAAGCTTTATTCGATTTTTAAAGAGTTTCTTTAAACACACCCACAAAGTTACAGAATCCTCAACGCACAGCGATGTAAAAATGTGATTAAAAATGCATTCCCTTCTGTCTCTCAACACAAACTAAACAGTTCCTTTAGCAATATCCTCTATACATGCTGCAGCACGCTGGGCATACATTGTTCTCTTGATTGAATCATAATTCACTCAGAGTAGCATAACACATGTTGAAAAGTTAAAAGGTCAGGTTAATTTCCACAGCGAAACATACAAAATGTACATCACACTCATCGAAGAACTACTTTGAATTCTTAAATTGCAGGGTTTCCCCCAGAAAACTTGCTAAGCCTGTTGCTCAGGGCGCTACGGCAGTCATCCAGCGACCTGCCGTGTTTTTTAGTTAAAAATGTTTTAAAGTTGACAGGAAATTTGAAAATGTCGTTTCATATATATATATATTATTATTTTTTTATTTTTTTTACAATTTGCAAGCTATATTGGAACAATCATGAGGATTGGTCGATACTGAAATGCATTTCTTTTGAACTTTTAATAACCAACATCTCTCATTGCCACATTACCCAATGGCAGTCTCTTTCCCAAGAAGTGTTTTTCAATAGGCAGTTGCTTGAGAGGCAGAAGCTGGTTTAAAAAAAAAAAAAAAAAAAAAACAAAGTTGAGGGAATCCATGAAAATTGCCAGAGGCTCTAAGTTGTTAGCGAACTGAGTGAAGCTTCTTTACTGGACTGGTTTGAAGACCCCTGGGCTACCAGTCCATGTAAACAGAATATTTATTTAATCGTCCTCTTGCCATGTGGGACTGCTCCAACTTAGAAAAAAAAAAAAAAACAGCATGGATTTATTTTGCTCTCTCAGGCACAGCCAGTCTTCCGATTATATGTAAACCTTTCCTTACTTATGGATTGGCTGATGTATTTACTTAAGGCAGCGTGTCAAGGAAGATGCTGAGTTTAGTTTGTTGATGAAAACATTTTATCGTTCCGCCATTCAGCACAGTTGAGCAATTTGAGACGTGTTCCCTCTGAATGCTGGAAAAAATTGCATTGTTTGTGTGCTTTTGTGCTCAGTCCTATCTTGTGACAGCACATGTCTCGCCCCATGTTGTGAGTGCTCCCACCGAGCTGTAATAACACACCTCACTGCTGTCTGAAATATTCATAGCCAGGTAAGCCCGTCGCTGTGAGTCAGTCACATGGATTCCTTATTATCACCCCCTCCTGCTCTCATCCTGTGTCACTTTATTCCACCTGCCTTTTGGAACACCTCACTCCCCTCTCAGCGTCTGGCAACGCATTACATACCCACCCAGTGTAGAGTTTTGGACTCCAAATGCCAATGTGCCGCTCTTCTTTGTTATACTCTCTGCTGGCTTTCAGAGGATGATTACCAGAATGCTTTAGAAATGTGGATAGATGTATAAAAAACATATATTTTTTTTTTTGTGCGTGTGTAGGTTTCAGCTACAAGTATAAATATGTATTTCAGAACTAGATTTCTCTTTGTTGGAAAAAAAAAAAAAAATGTGTTTCAGGTTTAGCCCCAAGCTTTTTCAGATGAAAGACTGGATGAATTTGCTGGACTTTAATTTGTTACGAGAAAAAAAAAAAAAAGGATTTAAATAAAGCAAGATATGTGATACTGTTTTAAAAATCTGCTTCATGAATAAAGACACATGGCCATTTTTGTTTGAATTGTTCTTTTAAGAAAAACCATTTGGTTTCTTTTGTTTGTTAGCATATGAGTAGTCTGCACGAAAAAGCAGATTATACTCATAAAAGACCCAAATTCAGTTATCTTGTTCTTTTCATTTGTACGGAAGAATGCTTATGAATTAAATGAAAGTAACCTCACAGGATATTTTATTTTTTAGCAAAACCCAGTTTGGGCTCCTGTCTCAGTCTGTTTACTACACACACTGCCTGTAAATGCTCGTGGAACATCAAGATAATTATTAGCTGAATTAATCCAAAAGTGACTCATGCAGTCAGCGTCACTTTCCGTTTTAAACACCTGGCATGTCAAGGTGAGTGACTACTTATTGGTGCAGACGGATCATCTATGTGTGCAGGTAATATTACTGGGTCATTGCTGACATATCGGAGGAGCATTAGAGATGATTCTGTATAATTGGTGTACATTTGCATTATTCACAGCTTGTGAGAGCTATGGTGTTAATGAAGCACAATATTTTGACATGTCCAAAAAAAAAATCTGTGGCAGCCTGGCTTAACTGTTGAAATTATGTATGCTACAGTGATAAATGCATAGCAGGGCATTCATCACTGTAGCATTTCATTGCAGCAAAATATTGGTGGATATGAAAATGTCTGACAGGGGCATAACATAAATAAAAGGTCGATCAGTAAGTCTGTTAATATTTGTTAGTTTGTTACAGTTATCTACATTAAAACCATAGAAAATCAGTCTCGGAAACCCTTCCTTTCTTGAGCCTGTGTTAGGTGTTATTACCACTAGGTTGAAACTGGTGTGTTTGAGAAGACATAGAGTACACACCCTTTTAGCTTTTTGTTGTTGTGCTTAGTTTTTTATAAACTTTTTAATTTTGGCCTGTGAGGTAGGGTCAAACAGGTGAACAAAAAAAAAAAAAAAAAGAAAAAAATCAACAACAGCTGCTAGTTCCAGAATCTTCTGGTGAAATTTTTATTTTTTTTAGGCTCTGACGTCCATCCTGATCATCTGAAAGCTTACTGTTCTTATAGCAAATTGGCAGCACAATTGTAATTCATTGGACCAAACCATAAGAAAACAGGCCAAACCAAACAACAAAATCTAAACAATGAAACAGCAATAAGATTATTAATTTAATTTACAAACTTGTCTACATAACTAAATGGTCTGCAAAGTAACAAATTTAATACAGGGCAACTCCAAAGGTTACTTTAAAGAAAAACAAACAATACAGTAGGGGAAAAACTCCCTCCATTTAGTAGAACCCTGTGATGCAATCAAAAATTTCATCCAGCCATTTAAGCAGGAAACGGTGAGCCAGCCTTTCACATACACCTGGTCAGGATGCGACATTTGAAATGGACAAACAATGGTGAGTAAAAAGGAAAAACAAATAATTACCATAAATGTACCTTGAAAGAAGAAGCGTTAGCTTGAATTAAAACATATACATAGATGTAAAAGGCAACATAATGCTATTACGATCAAACCCAGGATAGTGAGTGAAGCAAAGTTGCAACAGGGTTGCTTAAATTGTAGAAAGATTAAGTAAATTGGAAGAATAAGAATAAGGGACAAGTGGTAAACACAAACTGAGCTACTTTGTCACATCCTTTTTTAATACAAAATGAGTGTGGAGTCTAGGGTGTGTGTTTGGTACACCTGAGATTAGAGCTAATCTAACTGAGTTTTGTTTAGAAAACCACTGAGAGTAGCTAATTAGAAATCCGTGCACCTTATGTGGAAAAAAAAAAATCACTCACATCTTTCACATCTTTACTCGGTTTCCTCCGATATTTGACATACTTCAGCATAAAGCAAACAAAAATTACGTGTGTCACTTAGTGACGTCACTGCCCATATATGGCGGGGTTCAGTCTTCAGTCATTTAAAGAAGTAGCTATCCAAAAGAATCAATATTACACATATGTGTCGTTTTGTTATTCATTTATTAGTTTTGTGGCACAACAAAAATACATGAGGAAACCTGTTTAAATTAGTTACACACATGTAAATAAAGTCTAAATCAGTTATACATTAAAACCATAAAACCACATCTTGTAGTCATTACTATAACCTGTCCGAGGAAAAAACTAATTAAATAAAACTGCTTATCAATTATTGTTTTAAATATTTATATTCAATACAAGTAACTACGAATGGGTTTAAAGTAGCAAAACAAGGAAAATGTCAAAATTATGTTAAAACACAAAAACAGAGTGAAGCAGGATCCTGAGGCCGGTGAGTCAGATACATCTGGGACTGAAGGTCTACAAAAGATGCAAAAACAGGCTGGCGGAGTTTATATCCAGCAAAGCTCTGTGAAAACAAGCTGCCATTTTAAAATAGTTAGACACACTATAGATGTAAGGTGGCATGTGACATGGTCTATGGGTGTTAAATCCAGTGATTCAACTGAACAGGAATCCATGTGAAGCTACGGCTCCTCGTGATTGAAAGGAACCACTTCATATGGTGTTTGGTAGGATAACCCTTGAGAAGTCTCAAAGGGGATTGGGCAGACCAAGAACTAAATGAGAGATCAAATCTCATAGCTGGCTTGGAAAGAATTGGGTGGACTCAGAAGAGCCAGAAGACGTAGGTGGGACAGGAGTTACTCGGGCAGCTTGGTGATGGATGAGTGGACGGATGACTTGATAAAGTGTCTCTATACAATAAGAACTGTGTGCATATTGCTGTTCGTACACATCGCAATGTGACTACTCCAGTAGCACGGCGGCATACTGTGCAGATTTAGCTGGAATATTTACACCAGCGGGTAAAAAATTCAACTTCAGCAGAACCGAAGCAAAGCAAGAACAGAGCAAATGCTGTTGAAGCAGTTTTTTCTCCCTCTCTCGCTCTCTTTTTTTTTTTTTTTTTTTTTTTTTTTACAACAGATAGCTCTCATCATTGCTGCACACCTGAGACCATTCAGCAAAGGTCAAACTCAACCTGATGACCTCGCCCGGGCTCTATCAGGATGATATAGGCACAATGTAAAAAAAAAAAAAGAATCGAGGCCGTCTTTTCCTCCAGACTGATTTTAAAAAGAGTAATTTTCCAGGGAGGATTTTCTGAGTCCTTTTGTTCTGAAACAAAACCTCGATCCACACAAGGTAGCTCTTAAGGGATTCTTTCACCAGGTACACTTTCTACTGTTTGCTGCAGGTGAAGTGCTTGCTCACAGGTTAAAGCAGGAGTTAAAGAAAAACTACAAGTCCCTTTAAACAGACATTATTTGTAAAAATAAAATAATAATACTATCATAAATCAGCTTAAGAATCCAGTACAATATACGAATATACGTATAACACGTTAACTACAGTTAGGGCGTAAAGACTGAAGGCAATATAGAAAACAATATTAGTCATTTTCAGCTTTAATTTCAAATTTGAAATACATTCTCTTGGCATGTGACACTCACGTGAATGATCTTTCCCTAATTCGATTTTTTGCAGACAAACTGAAGGACTTTCTTTACGATTTGACAGGAAGTCGTTTGTCTTTGTGTTGCGTACCCTGAAATGTTCCCGCAGCAGAAATGCTTCCTTTAATCATATTTATTCAGCGGCGCTTTGTAGTTTCAGCTACCATGTTTCTGTCACGAGCCTGGCGTACGAAAAGAACTCAAAAGTGCCATGGGAGCCAACCGAGCAGTATTTTATGTTTTTGAATAAGGGGCGGAAAAAAAAATAAAAAAAAAGCACAAATGCATACAAAAAGGACCCAGATCATGCCTTTGTTGACTGTTCCACTGAGCGTAACACAAGGAGGCCATTAAGAATCCAAGTACTCACACAGTGTGGGAACATTAAAGGAAATAGTGAAGCATGAAACAAAAGAACGCAGCTGGCAATACAAAGCACACAGCTCTACTGCGCCGAATGAGATATTTTCTGCTGAGACGTTACACAGTGCATTTTTCACCAGGTTCAAACTGTAAAATCTGCAGAATATAAGAAAGCGCTGGTCACCGACCCTGAGATATTGCTGTGGAACTGTTGTTGAGAGGCTTTACAGCCTTGGATTCTGGGCTGACAGAGGTGTGAGTTGAGCATCTATAGCAAGATATGATCAGGAATACAGAATCAGTCTTATAAGAAAACGCTGTTTAAAAGCAGCACTGGAGATCAGCGTATGTGAGACTATGAAGGAGGTGCAGAGGAGAGGAGGCTGTGTAGAAAACATGAAGTCAGATATGAAAAGAACAGAAATTCAGCGAGGTTTCTGTGGAGGGTTGGTAATTAAAGGTGCAAGTTGCAGTTGGAATCTATTATTTTACAATGACTGAGACCATTTTATCGCTGTGATAGCAGAGATTGGACGTCCTTTAAAGGAATTCAAAGGCAAATGACTGAAAATTACCAAGTCCTGAAAGTGAAGGAAACAGATTAAAAACAACAATTTAATGCAATTGTGCAATTTTCATGCGTAATACAATCCCAGCAAAGATGAGGGTTTGTAAAATTCTTAGCCGTACCAAAGAAAATCAATCTGTTCTTAAGACTGAAAGTGTAATAGGTAAGTTACAACAAGATGCAGAAGTTTCATAATAATGACTTGAAAGCTCTGGACCTTCAATATTTTCACATCTTACATTGCACTTACTAATTATTCTGACATTTTACTTCAGTGATTTCAATATCTGACGTCTCCGTTGATGACAATGAATAAATTGCTTACATCTAGACAAGTGGAGTCACACCAAGGTTTTACTTTGTGCACTCTTCAACACAAGAGATATTGAGTTTTATACCTATCCAAAATTTTACGGACATTTTAAAGTCCTTTCTGGTGTGCCCATACTTGACTGGTATAAATAAATATGTAATATGTAGCAAGAGTTCAGTTTTACACTAAGATCATAGTCTCACTGAATGAATGCATTCATTCTGATGCATTCATCAGACTGAATGCATTCTGATGAATGCAGATTCATCAGAATGCATTCTGATGAATCTGCATTCATCAAAATGCAGATTCTTTTGTGTAATTATTATTGGGTATCGACATTTTTCACCCTTAGTATTTGTTTTATTCAAAACCTCTGACTTAAGCCAGATGATGGCATATAGCTACGCATACTGTTTTATTTTTAACTTAGCAATGATGTTATGATTTTTGCACATTTTCACATTCCTATGTGTTCTTGTTGTACACTGCGATTACATTTGACACAGTTTCCACATGTAAATAAATCAAGAATGTGCCTTTAAGTCAAAATTGAGTGCCAAGACACCCTAAATTTTTAACGAGTTTCGCTCAACCAATGTAGACTGTTGTGAAAGTTATTGGTATGGACTATTTACTAACTCGTATCACATCATAAAAGTGGCACACTGTCTGCTATAAAATTTATACTTGTGAACATAATATCATTGTGAGTTTAAACATATTAAATAAAGATGTATTATTACCTGCATTGCGTTGGTGCTTAGCACCAAAACAGAGCAGATCAGGTGTGACATCATTCCCAGTTTTGACCTCGTTTTTCCAAGACAAATGGAATGCCGCACGAGCTCTTGTTTCCTTTTTATTTATAATTTTTCAGCACACATTGGTGTCTTGTAACACCAATGTGTGCATAAAGATGAAATGAGTAAGATTGTGCAAATTAATCAACTTAAAATGAACAGATCACCCTGAATTTTATGGTGTTATTTTGTTTGTTTTTTTAAATAGAAGTTAGATTTTTTTACCTTATGCTGTGACTGAATTTAGCTCAGAAATATTTAATGAACTGTAAGGATGAATTAGTCATGTTTTAATTCTTGCTAAGAGCAAACACTGACATAGTTAATATAGCAAAAAAGAATCACAACAGGAATGAATGTGCTTATCATATCACATTGTCCAACATGGTTGTAGAACATTTTTCTTCAAGACTTGGTCCAACAAATGGATGCTGACCATCAAGATGCACTTTCTAGTAGTTTTTAAAAAATACATTTAGGTTTCCATGTAATTTGTAAGTAGCATATGTCTCAGAATGTCACTAAACAGCATGTTTTGAAATGATTTGTTAAACTGACAGCATCTGGAGAAGATGGAAAAAAAAGGTGATAGAGTGACCATTCATCCTGCCTGACATTTGTTATTTCAGAAACACTTCAAGGTCCTCGATTACCTCTGTGTAGTCTCCATCACTCCCTTCTTCAAGACGCACTGCGTGCTTCTTCAACAAGATATATGAAAAAGTCGAGGCATCTCAGAACTCTTACTTTTTCCGTCAAGAGGCCAATTCCTGCTCGGTGCCTTTCGCTACAATTACCATATACCAGTGAGGTAATGGCATGTCAAAATATTTCTTTAAGGTAAGATGCATGCTCGTGTCTGCAAATAAATTCATTCAGGACCATAAACGCCACGAATGTAAAAAAATTTTTTTTAGAAAAAGATATAGTAGTCCAGATATTTTGATCAAACATGAGAATTGTTTTTCCTCTGTTGCAAATTAAAAAGTAAAGTAATGACTCTCACTGTGAAATTATTTCAATAACTGTGTTGTATAACTACTGCAGAGTGGGAGTGAAGTCATAGGTTCGTGGTGTCATAGATAGGAAAAAAAAAAACATATGATGATGTTGATAAAAGCACCAAATGCAACAAGCATGTCAGCACATGGCAAAATACTGTTGATAAGCTTTGTAGCTTAGAGTAGAAAAATGTCCTTTACATCTTGGCAGGGTTCAGTCAGCCTGTCACGTCAGTGATGAATGCGTGTGTGTGCATGTGTGTGAGTGAGAGGAAGCAGAGATAGGCTTAGAGCGAGGAGCAGGATTTAGTAAGGAGGAACATGAGACATCAAACTCCGCGTTGGTAAAGTAAAATTGATTTTCAAGCCTTTTCATCTGAAATGTCTTTGCACGAACAAAACACTTTCTTAATTATTGCCAGACGTGTGTTTAAGAAGAACAATGGCATCCGATATGAAATTCAATTGTGACTCGAGAGGAAAAAATTAAAAATAAAAAAATAGAAAGATTGGGGTGGAATTCAGGACCCCCTCACCACCCATCCCTTTGTTCCCCATTAGAGCAATTGCTAATACCTTTTTGAACAGAACAACATAACTTCCCTGTCATCTTAGTTGTCAGTTTGAGTCTGAGAGCAGAGCGGTGATTGCAGGCTGTGGCTTTTTAGAGGTAGACAGGCACTTTTCTGGCTGAGAGTGGGAAAAAAAAAGCCATTGAATTGAAAGGAAAGTGAGGTGAACAGTGGGCAAAGATGAAAGCTGGAGCGAAAGCGGCAAAGACGTGCATTTCAGTGACTCAGGGTCTGCAGGATGTCGCTGTCAACCCCCACATTCAGCACAATGGATGCTGCGTGCGAGCGCGTGTGTGTGTTGATGCAGTGGCATATCCGCTGTCATGTACAGCCACCCGCCTTTCGTGGGCACTTAACTTCTCATTAGGGGCCTGTGTGACATTAGGCGACAACCTGTGACCATCTAGCTGCGGTGTGTGTCTCGGTGGGAGGAGGGAGAGGCGGAGGACGGAGGTGGAACTGTTTGCGTGACTCGTTGTCACTTGTCAGGTACCGCGGCCACTAGCCTTGAGATACTTGGCTGTTGTCTGGGAGTGCTTTATCATCATGATAAATGCAGCCTTGGAGCAGTGCACTATCAGCATGCTCAGAGGCATGAGACGCACTCTGACTAATGAAAAGAGAAGGTCAAGGAGAGGGGGGGTGAAGGGGAAGAGGAGAATCGGTGAACAGAGTTGTGGACGTGGGGCAACATGTCACCAAATTTGTAAAATGTCTGAGTGTGCAGGAGGGATGAAACACTAACTTTTCACTAAAGCAGAGCCTTGCTAAAGTATTTAGGGACCATTTTCCTCCCCATTTTGTCATTTTACATCCATAAACTTCGGTGTACTTTTATGGGATTTTATGGGACATAAAATGGATTTATGCTTTCTAAAAAATTTTCCAGCCCTGGTTAGTGAACCAGGGCTGCTGCATTTATAGCCAGAGATGTTTTAAGGCGTGTTTCCACTAGTTTTGGACATTAGGAGGCTGACATTTTTGCTCTTTGCAACTTAACATTAGCTCAGTTTACTTAAACGAAGAGCATCTATGAACTCTAATTTTGAAGTTTAGCTGCAGATGTTCGATGAGATATTGATCTAGGACATTTTAAAACACAAAAAGCTTTGGTTTTACACCAAAGGGGTCAGACCTGCAGGCTATTGCAATAACATCTCATTCAGGACCCTTGAACTACCCTTTCTGTGTTCACATTTAATGGAGGCCTCGAATAGAAGAAGGGGATGCTGGGTAATCTAGCTTGGATCAGCAGAATCACAGTAAATCAGATTAACTGAATTTTTGTTTGTTGTTTCATTTTTTTTTGTTACTCCAAATCATCAATTTTGGAGTAGCGAAGAAAACTGTTAAGAAGGAAGGAAAAACTTTTGCATTTGCAGAGATTATTTAATTAAAAATCAAGATTTGTCCACGAATGCCCAAGTTGTTACTTTTAGTCCACCATCAATTTGAGGTTTTGAATACAGAATTAACATGAACAGCCATCTTGTTCGGCTTGACATTCCTCTCTTCGCAGTGGAGGATGGTTGTTCACAGCATAGTCTTTCTTTCTAATAAGCTTCTTGGTGTCAAACTGACACATTATGTCACAGACAAACTTTAGCGATTAGGTAAAAATTCAGACTTCATGAGAGCCCACACCTCCAACAGGCAATCGTTTCTCAACAGCCAAAAGTTCAGACACATCCGTACAAAGCCAAGTGTAGAACAAGGGACTGGTTTTTACCAGGCTACCTCTGCATGTTTATGAGTGATGGTTTTGTTGGTAGAGGAGCCTCCACCTTGAGCTTTTTGTAGCCTCTTAAATTTTTTTTAACGAGACTTTCCTGTGTTTAGCTCCCTCTATCCTTAAATGAACCGTAATCATATCCTTTGTCCTTGCTAAAGGAAAGCATCCCCACCACATGATGCTGCCATCGTCATGTTTCACGGAGGAAAGTATGTTGCTAAAGATCATATGCTACATATGATAATTTGCATGGGGGCCAAAAAGTAGAATTTTTGTCCCAAATGGGAAATCTTGCGCTTTTCTGCCTGCTGTATTCCTTGACCTTTTTAATGTCGAAGATAAATCATATTCACCAACAAGCCTTCTTATCACTGATATTACATTACTATTTCAGTTACATATTTACCCAGTAGGTAACTTGTGAAGGTGACTGGTTTCACTCAGTTTTACTTAGAGCTTTTTGATTAAAGGAGGTTGAATACAAATGCAGAGCAGACTTTTTAGATTTTCATTTATAAAAAAAAAAAAAAAAAAATGTTTCGCCTTCCTTCCACATCACAGTTATGCACTGCTTTCTGTTGATATATAGCAGGAAAGTCCCAAAGAGCACATTGAAGTTAGCTGCTTCAATTCGACAAATTCTGAAAAAGTTCAAAGTGGAACGCATAGAAGCTCGTTGTGCTTCTCTGTGTGTTGTTTTGACAATTAATGCCCTCATTTTTAAAAAAAATAATAACCCATTATTGTATCACACCTATGCACAGAAACCCTCATCCTGACATATGCCTCCACGGCAGCAAAACAGAGCGCCATTATCAGGGGGAAAAAAAAAAAGAGTTTCTCCCTGCAGCAATAATTTCCTGCTTCACCCTTTCAAAACATTCACTGCACCATATCGGCACCACTATGCCTCTAATTACATTTGACAAGAGGGGTTACATTAATTTTCTTGTAACCACGTTACCAAAGACACCTTCCCCCTCTCTATCTTGAGTGCTATTGCAGCAGGTGTGAGGAATTTCTAGTGCAGTGTTAATTCTGGAGTCATCAAAGTGACAGCACTGAGCTTGGGAATCCTTTCAGGCTCATTACCATAGTCTGCTGAATCTATTGGCACGGCCCCGCATGACTGGGCAGACGCTGCTTCGGGGCCGGTCGTCCGATGGAAGCAATAATCAGGAGGGTTAACAGATGCAGCTCCGTCTTCGGGGGTCACATTCCCGCTATTCCCGCTGTTGAGACTCAGACCGAGCAGGAGAATCACCCATGCTGCTTCCACATAGTTTGTTGTTGAAAGAAAATTAGAATGTTTTCTTACCTGGGATGGATTTGACTTGAGGATGTAGTTGGAGAGATTCATTATTTGAGGTCAGAAGTCGGATGGAGCTTGATTTAACCGTTTCCCCCAACGAGCTGCTGAAAATGGATGTGTACAGAATGCCTGGGAAAAAAAAAACTGTCTGTTGTAAAGCGGAAAGGCTCAGAGGGATCTCTTTTCCAATACATGGTAATGAGGAATGTGCAATTAACTGGGCTCTGCGAGCAGGAGGTGCACAACAAGGAGGGGGCTGGAGGGAGGGTAAATGAGGGAAGACAGCACAATGCTACAAACTACACCAAACTATTTTTTACATGGCTGCCATGAGCTGATGAAGAAGAAACATCACATTTCTCTGGAAATTGGGTCATAACAAAGAAGTAACCGGAAAATAGTTGATTAAAGTAGTAGAAAAAAAAAATCTAAAAATAAAAATAAACTGGAGACAATACGCAAACATTAGATTCTCAAAGGATTTGGCCGATTCCTGTTAAACTGCTAATATATTCCACTTCCCGTCACTGCAGAAAAACACAGTAAGCATTGCTAATCAACCAAAGAGGCTGCATTAGACATATGGAATACACAATGAAGAAGTCCCTTGTAGGAGTGTGGTTATGTATATATATATATATATATA
>CAEGAE010094574.1:0-13614 GCA_903067095.1 Girardinus metallicus | reverse complement strand
TGTTCTCCCTGTGCATGCGTGGGTTCTCTCTGGGTTCTCCGGCTTCCTCCCACAGTCCAAAAACATGACTGTCAGGTAATTGGCCTCTCCAAATTGTCCCTAGGTGTGAGTGTGTGAGTGCATGGTTGTTTGTCCTGTTTGTCTCTGTGTTGCCCTGCGACAGACTGGTGACCTGTCCAGGGTGACCCCGCCTCTCACCCGGAACGTGGCTGGAGATAGGCACCAGCACCTCCCGACCCCATTAAGGGACAAGGGTGAACAGAAAATGGATGGATGGTATAATATGCAACATATATAATTTAATTTTTAAACGTTAATGTGGAATATTTTTTCACTTAAAAACAGTTTTCATGCTTCAAACTTGAAACTGTAAGTGATTTTTGAATGATGCTGTATTTCAAGCAAAATGTTTTCTTATTTTTTACTAGAATTTTTGGCCACTTTTGCTGTCGTTACCAAAACCCTTTGTAAACCTGACCCTAACTTTTGTCATTTAGAAGCTGGAAACACACTGACGCACACACACACACACACCAGGTCATTACCTGCCCCGGTCGTTGAGAGCAAACACCAGTAAGAAGCCTTCTCCGGAGCGCATGTACTGCTCCCTCATGGCACCAAACTCCTCCTGGCCTGCTGTATCTAGAACTGATACATACATAAACATTAGACTAGACAATGTGAATATTTTAGCCAAGGCAAATCCAGTTTTGTAAAACAAATAAAATACAGTCACCACTGTTAGCTTGTTTAGGAGTTCTAAATCTGGGTGTGTCCTTTATTACTCAAGCTTTGGACTTATTGGGTCAGCGTTGCCATTAATAGTTTCTGCTGCAGACATTTGTTCATCTGTGGTGGTGGTTTGCTAACAAGAACACACAGGTGTAAATTTAAAATCTAAATAAAGACAAAGTAAATTATTTTCCTCCCAAATGTAAAGTCAAACATGCAAAATGGAGGCAAAACCATCAAAAAATCAGCTACTGAACTCACAAGAAAGAAATTATTCCTGAAAACACTGCAACAGACCAACAGCATGTGAAGAAGTCAGGGTGTGTGTAACAGAATCATCCGGCAGAGCTTTTGGTGCTGTCCACTAGTTTGTAGGCATTTTTACAAAGCAGAGATTTCCTTTTAATTTCTTGTTTGCAAAATAACAAAGCTTCTGTTGGAAACAAGAGATTCAACAGATCTGAATCTGATCTGTAAGTGCAGCTTCACAAATCTGAAAATGTGTCAAATTGCACTAGAAAGAGAATCAGATGCTGCTGCTGAATAATAGTAGGAAATAAAAGCAATTAAATTAAAGCTACAAGCAGCGCCGGCGACCCTCGCCGCTCAGCGCCGCTCAGCGCCGCTCAGCGCCGCTCTGGCCTGGTGGTCGTGGTCGTCTCCTCTAAAATTCCCAATAACATGAATTCTCCACTAACTTAAGAGGTTTGCTGGCATTATGACAGGAGATGGATACATTTTATTCAGTGGGATGTTAACATCTGTGGAAAACTATGTAAAAAGAAAAATATTTAGTTTCCAACACAATGACAAGAACATCTAAAGAAATAGAACTGGTACTTTAAATGTCATTGTTTTGTCAAAATTCTGTGTATTTATTCAATGAAAAAAATAGAAAAACAACTAAAAGCTGCATTTGTTGTTACAGCTATATTTAAAAATATCCATCAGTTATTTTTCATTTCTATTCCAAGGACCTAACTAAACTGACTTAAGAGCATCAATCAGAGAAGGAGATGGTTTAAATCAAAGGACATTCATGAATTAAAATGGCATAGTCAAAGTTCAGACATAATTTCAACTGAGAAAGTCCACAGCTATGCTCCAACCAATCTGAACCAAAAGTGGCTCAACAAAGTAGTGACTCAAGCACCACAATACTTTGTGTTGATCTATTACATGAAATACATTTCACTTGTAGTTGTGATGTGGCCAAATGTGAAACAGTGCAAAGGGTGTGAATACTTTTCCTAGGCACAGTAAAGTCATTTTCATGGATTTCTAACAGCAGATGTCCAGAATTAGGATGGAGGTTTGTCTGATGATTTCATGAAATGGTGAAAAAGCAGCATGACCCAACTCCCTCAGCTGGCCTGCAAGTCCAAACAGGGCAGTGACACACACACAGGGAGCAAACACACACTGTCTGAGTCTTCTCACACTGTGGGCTGTGGAACAAAACTGTTGACACAATCGGAGTGAATCAGTGTAATGTGGTGCAGCCTTACTGTCTAGCCGAGTCTCCTTCCCATCCACAGTGCACACCTTGGTGTAGGAGTCTTCAATGGTGGGGTCGTAGTCTGACACAAAGTAGGACTGTAGGACACATTCAGCGTCAGAGGCGGAGCGGTTTACACAGTGGACCGATTTCTTCTACTTTCTCCAAACAAATACAGAGACGTTGTTTGGTCCCATTATTCACCTGACCAATATTTAAATAAGCCACTTGTTGGAGAGCACCGAATGCTGGGTTTTATTCACTCTTTAATCAAACTCTAGTTTGTTTGTCAAGAAAGTCTGGTTTGTTTGGTGAATGTGCAATTGAACTGAATGCAGGGGTCAAAGTTCGCCCAAAAAAAGTGAACTCCAGCCCACCAAAAAACCTAGGTCTCAGTTAAATTGAAGTGAACACTGGCGCTGGTGAAATGCATACTAAATTACCACGCTGACCGGAGGCTGCTCCCACGCAGTGCATTATGGGTAAACTACAAAAACAAAATGCACTAATCTACAGCAAGCAGGAGAAATTGATCATGTTTTTATTTAACCAAAAACAAAAGCAAAATCCTACAACCGCTAAATTTTGACGTTACTCCATTTTTGCTCACATTTCGTGAACTATATTAGAGGTCTTCTTCAGAGGTTTGTGTATCATTTCCTTCAGTGGTTCTTTGGACCAGCCAGTTATGTGGAGATTTTAGATTATGCTGTCTAACCAACCGCTTTCATGAAAACTAAGCTCCTTAAGGAAAGTGACTGTTGTTGGCAGAAAAAGGCACTCTGAAAAATACTAAAACTGTTTCAAGAGGAGTCGAAGGACCCAGTCATGGCCGAGTGCTGATCTGATATCCAAATAAATTCACATCCAAGGCGGTCTCACCTCCTGGGTTATTTAAACTGCCACTACCCCTGGTATCGTTTTACTGAAGAATCCCAGCTAGAAAATGGAGAATAGGACTTCAGGGAACACAATGTGTTTGCAGAGTGCCAAAGACAAAACAAAGATGCCAACTCTGCTTTGAGTGGATTTGGGTTAATGGCATCACATCAATCAAGTTGATCAGCTGGGACTACTAAACATGGTGGTGGAAGCTTCCTGGCTGATTTTGATTAAGTGTTTGCCCAGTTCATGCTCACTTAATTGTATTTTATTGTTGGAAATTGTCCCAAAACCCACATAGTGTTCTCAAACTCCTCACCTTCTGGATGCCACAGTGCAGACTAAAAAATGGTGTCTATGAAGAAAAGTCTGGCAAATAGCTTTAACTGGTCTGTGCTGGTCTTTATCAAACCAAACCACTGCTGTGGATTCCTTCATACACAGTTTGTGATCTGTGAAACCTTCAGTTTAATCTGAAAAAACACGTAAGGAACCGTTTCAGTACATCTTAATGCATTTACACCACTATGGATGGAGTCCTGCTGGTCAAACTGGGCCTGAATGGCACTGGGTGAGTCGGGTGGTAGAGCATGTGCACCTCAGCGCAGAACTCCTGGGTTTGATTCTCATTCTCAGACCATTTGTCTTCCCCCTCTCTCTCCACCCTACTTTCTGTTAATGAAAGTAACAGAAATTACCTTTTTAATGACTTTAAAAAGTCATTAGAACTAAAAACAATCTTTAAAATCA
This sequence comes from Girardinus metallicus, assembly GCA_903067095.1. NCBI lineage: Eukaryota > Metazoa > Chordata > Actinopteri > Cyprinodontiformes > Poeciliidae > Girardinus > Girardinus metallicus. Next base: position 9,752 of record CAEGAE010094574.1, on the reverse strand, counting down.
AACGTGGACTGAATTATTTTGAAGGGTCATCAGATTATGAAAGTTTTGTTCTGTCTGATGATTTTTTCTGGGCATGTGGAATACATAACTGAAAAAAGGACAGAATCAGACTTTTGTGTCCAGGTGTTTTAGAAATTTGAGATGACTGTCCAGAATACTTAAAAACATCAAACTGGTCCTTTACGCGCAGTGAGGAATCACAACCTAACTTCAGGACAACCCGCATTAAAAAGGGCGAACTGGTCCTTTACTTCCCAATGAGGAATCACAACCGAACTTCAGGGCGAACTGGTCTTTTACTCCCAGGGAGGAATTCCGTCCTAACTTCAGGACAATCCTCCTGACAAAGCAAGCAAGCCGTTTCTGTAGAGACAAAGTTCGTGTACCTACCTGGATGAACTGGATGGTCAGGGCGCTCTTCCCCACTCCACCTCCTCCCACCACCACCAGTTTGAATCTCTCTTCTTCCCCACTCATTCCTGATGGGGAAACTTTCTTTGAAGATAGAAAAGCGTTTCAAGGCCTGATTCACCAGGTCTCGCCCAAAAAGCCCAGAACAAAATCCCCCCCCAGCCCCTGTAGCGTTAAGCGGAGCTTCAAACACGAACACACGGCACTTCTACCGCCACAGTCCCAGACTCAAACTTATCGTGCGCATGTTGTTTCTCTCCCCGACGACGTGTTAGCGAACAGAGCCACACCTGGGTACCAAAGTCCTCCTAAGTCCGGCGGTGTAGTTTAGGACCTAGTTTCGTCTTGATAGAGTTCGGACAGAAACAGCTCGGCTGCTGGGCTCTTCCCTATTCTCTCTGCTTGTCTTCTACCTCAGCCCTGAGCAGCTTCTGAGGGCGGAACTGCTTCCTCTTTAACGCTGACAAACCTGAAGCAGCGGGGCTGAGCTCGCTGCTTTCAGGCGGACTTTCACAGAGCAGCAGTCTGTGGTCGGTGTCTGACTTTCCTCTTTGAAATGCCGTGTTGATTTGCAGCTCATTAATGCTGAAAACTCTTCCTATTCAACTCGAGTTTCATGTGTCACTTTCCTTATTTGGTCATACGGGATGTCCGTGACATCATTTCAAGTATCTCGCAGGATGTACAATCAGCGCTAGCTCGGAAAACTTTTTCAGGGAGCAGTTTCATGCTCAAAACCTTTTCTGTCTGCTAAACAGGTGAAGTTTAGCTCAGCTGGTCAACAGCGGAAACGTTAGAATGGATATAGATTTGAAAAGACGTGTTAAATCATGTAAGCCTCATTCAGGAATAACTCGAGCAGAAAAAGCCTACATAGAAATGTATGCCCCAGGCTACACAAACTACGTGGACATTTGCCAAAAACGTCACAGTCCAGCGCCACCATGTAGACTCCAACTAACTAACGCTGAAGTCGTTGTTGAGCTGCTGAAAAGCCTAGAAGAAACTATTTGTACCCAGTTACCATTTCCTTGTGTCACCCAGTTCCAACCACTGACTTCAGTGTGAAAGTTTAACATTTGGTGGTGTGCAACTGTGTTGGATAAAATGATTCTGTGTCCTTCCTCTGTCTCTTTTATCTGCTCACATGCACAGGGCTGCATGCTTACATAACCATAACATTTAAGGCTGGCAACAATCTTATATGTCACACATAAACAAAACCTGATAAAGCAGGAAAACAGCCTCAGAGAGGGAGCAGAATGAGGTAAAAGCAGAACTCGCGCTACAATCTTTTCTTCACTTCAGCACACCTAGGTGGACCCATATAGGGCCCATGTAGGCAGTGACCCTACATGGGCAAACCCATGTAGGGCCATCATGGAAACCGCAGACAAACCTATTTGGGTCCCATATTGTCTGCCCTCTTTTTTCCCATGTGGGGCCCACGTAGGTGTGCTGGCTGGGGTGTCACCCTTAAGGTGAGCTGAGTGGAGCCCAGCGCTGGACGGTGAACGTCGCTCTGTATCTTCCATTTGTATGAGTTGCATGGTTTGTAACATTAGATCATTTTCAGCATTAAAAGCTGTTTTATACTTAACCAAATCTCATTATTTCTCAAGGTAATGACAGTGAGGGGTTTTGGTTTGGTCCCGAAAGTAGTAAACGGACCCAGGTGGTGCACAGAAGGGAAAATAGATGAACTACAACTGTGCAGAGGGAGGAGAATTATTTGTCATGCATTTTTTTCTCTTATACCCCAAACTAAAACCCAGTGACACCAATAGGCTGCTTTATTCATGAGCCGGTGAGCAGCCAGGAAAAAATAATGACAATTTGATATTTTTCTCAGCAGAGCTTTTTTCTTATTCATCTGTTCTTTTAAAGATACATTCTCATTGTCACCAACTCAAAATATATTAGATTTCTTTACTCAGTTCACATCTATTCCTTTTTATTTCAATGAACTTTCTTGTTTGTAACTTGAAACTCTTCATGTTTTGCCTCATTTTGGTTGACTCTTATCTTAATTTTTTTGATTTTTCTGAAGTCCTTATTAATTAAGTCAGAATGCTATGAAACTTAGTAAACAATTTCCGACCCCAAAGCCACCCACCTGCGCGCAGACAAACTTTGACATCACATAGCAACACATTTATGAAGTAATTTATGAATCTATTTTAAACTTTATTTAGCAATGGGCCAGAGCAGGAGTGAGGTGCATGTGATGTTTCGAAAACAACAAAATTGGGCTGTTCAGACTGCTGTGGAAAAAGTTTATATGGGCAAAAAAAAAAGATATGAATCTGATTAGTATTGCGTTTGCTTACTGTGAGTACATAACTTAAGATACTGGCAGTTTGGGAGCTACCACTTGACCAAAACACCCTTGAAAAGCTTATAGTTGGTGGAGATCACTTCAATAGCTGACATCTTCTAGAGGTCTAGTTGGCAAACCTGCTGACCAGTAAATATGGAAAGACCTGACAAAGCCACGTTAAAGGAAATAAAGGCAGCAGTAAAGAATGGTTTGAAATGTGCAAAGCTCACTGATTTTTTTCAATAAAAATTTAGATAATGGCTAGAAATAAATTTTTATGTATTTAAAATAGTCTAAACACAAGGACATAAAGGTTGTTTCTATTTCTATTCTATTCATGTCATGAAGAGTGAACGCTGCAGTCCTGCTGGGTTTCCTTACATAGAAAGTTTTTTTTTTATTAATTTGAATAATAAATTGAGTTTAATGCACGGATTAATGACTAAGATGAATTGTAATGTATGTATGTATTTACTTTTATTTTTTGTAAAGTCCCCTGAGATGGCATTTGTTGTGAAATGGTGTTTTATAAAAATACTGAATTGAACTGCCGTTTCAAAGAAGAGAAATGCAGATAGCTTTCAGGAACTTGTTTTTTTGTTACTAATGCAGCTTGCTAAAGCACATTTCACCAAATGTTAATATCATTTTGAACACGCATAACTGCATTAAAATTTAGAGCTCTAACATATGTTTTCTGTTTGGAGTGATTTCAATAATTTTCATAATTTGGCTTCAGAATAAAAGTCTGGTATAGTTCCTATACAAACTTTTATTTTATAAATAAAATAACCAAGCATGTAACAAGATTTGTATTCACTTCAGAATGGCAGGACTTTGAGTTAACACTTTCTCAATTAGCAAGATACCAAAAACAAATTCCATTAGCAAGTCTTTAAAAATGTCAATATGTTTTAAAACAAGCAGAACATACAGCAGGTCAAGTCCAGAGAACTATAAACTCTTGATCATATAGTAAAGAAGATTAAATACCAGCAGACCCCAGACACCACATTTAGTGTTTGTCTTATTACATTTCAAAGCCTGTCTTTGTGGTGGTTGACATTTTCTGTTTCTGTTTTATTGCCCAGAAGTAATTGAATTAACACTTATACTTCAAAAATCACCTTGAAAAAACCCCAGATTGAAATGATATTTGAGCTGCTGATCATGCAAACTTAAGTTTTTCCACTAATACAAATATGCAACAAGACTCGGTTTCAGTGTGATCTTTTGTTTATTTCAAGTTGTTGTGCCACAGACTTTTCAAAACCGCAGCAGCTTACAAAGCGAAACATGAGCTATCGACTGTTAGCATGTACCAAACAAGAAGCGCTTGACAATAGTTTTTAGAATCAACTCTTCAATAAATATATAAATAGAAGACAATGGTTTCCTTCAGTATTTCTGTAAGTCCTGTGTTGTCAGTTTTGTTCTGATGAACATGCACGAGAACCGGTCAGGTGTCGCTCTGCTCTGCAACCTCAGCACCTATAGGGCAGCGCGGGCTGCCCCATCTTCACCGGGTGGACCAACCCCAGCAGCACTCTCTCTCCCCAGTCCAACAGCTTGTTCAGAGTGATGCTGGACGGCGATATCAGGCCTCGTTCCTTCTCTTCAGCTCGGCTGCACCCACCGAGACGGTGGGGGTTGCTGTGGACTGGGAGCGCTTTCGCCACTGATTGCGGGTGGCTGCTCGCCGAAGAGGGCGGGCAGAATCCCAAGGGCGTCAATGAGAGCGTGAGGCTTTTCCGCTTCTCCAGGAGAGAAGTACAACCTGATGGGAATTGTAGTTGTCTGCACTTTGGTAGAGGTTCTCTGGACTCACAGAGGCTCGATGCTGGAGCGTCACATGCCTTTGGATTGCATTGTTGGTTTTGGTACGCTGTCAGGTCAAAGGTCCAAGGTTCTCGCTTGTTACCGCTGTCGTCTAAGAGCGATTTTCTTGTCTGAATTATTGAGTCTTCTGTGGCGGCGTGGACACAGTCGTTCCTGTTTTGACAGCGCAGTAATCCGGTCCCTCCGTCCTCTGTGGACAGCTGCTGATTCTCCTGCTGCTGCCTGGTCATATCACAGCTGGAAGCCTTCTGGTTCAGGATGCCTTCGAAGTGCTGCAGCTGACCCAGGAAGTTGAAGTTTGGGGAAATGGAGGGCCGACGCTCTTTCACAAACCTTATGAGGGGACAGAAAAGATTTGAGTTAGACTGATTGTTACTTTTTAACATTTGAGCTCCTGTAACTTTTCCTGTGTATCTCTTATCTGATAAATCTTGTGATTTATCAGATAAAAATTCATAGAATAAGCAATGATATCTGTGCAGAGTGAGAAGCAGTCAGAATTTAGCTCATTAAATAAATCTGTACAGATGAGAGTAGCTTCTATTTATTATCATAATGAATGTGGTAAAATTATATATTTACAAAATTAATATGACTTGTTGATCATTTGTAAATAGTTATACAATAGTCAGAAATTAAGTTTAGTAAAATATATTATGTTTTGTAAACATTTATAGTGTTGCTCTTGTCACACGGGCAGTTATTGAAAAGTGCAGAATTATCATATATACTAAAGCCTAATAAGTTCAGATTTTAGTTAGAAGGAGTGTAAATAATAAGTAACTTATAAATGTATTTGTGGATTTTAGAGTTGATCTAGCAATAAATGCTATTAATAGAGGTATTAGGAAAACTTTAGACAGGCTCAATGAGAACAGACAACTCTCCTCTCAAGGTAACGTTCCACCAAAATGTTGGAACATATTGCAAAAATAATAAAAAATGTGGACAAAATTATGTTTTTATATAAATCCTACAACATTTTTTTAAGCCTACTGTTGTACAAAGTTTGCGCTACATGCAGTGTTTAAATATGGCTAAAAATCTAAATAAATGGCTGGTGATCTTTTGCATCTAAATGTAGAATATCCACTATAAAAATGTAGACTACACCACTGGGTCAGAGCTACTGGTGGACCACATAATGATTCATATCTGCTCTGTAAATAACAGCATAATTGAAAAAGAAACCAACAGAAAAACGCTGGACCATCTCTACACCCTCAGCAGGGTCCTGGAGGGTGCATGGGAGTTCACCCAACCAGTCTACATGTGCTTTGTGGACTTGGAGAAGGCGTTCGACCGTGTCCCTCGGGGAACCCTGTGGGAGGTTCTCCGGGAGTATGGGGTACCGGGCCCTTTGATGCAGGCTGTCAGGTATGACCAGTGTCAGAGTCTGGTCAGCAGACTCTGACAGTAAGTCGGGCTCGTAAATCGGGCTCATTTCAGGTGAGAGTTGGACTCCGCCAGGGCTGCCCATTGTCACCGATTCTGTTAATTACTTTCATGGACAGAATTTCTAGGCGCAGCCAAAGTGTTGAGGGGATCCGTTTTGGTGGCCTTGGGATCGCATCTCTGATTTTTGTGGATGATGTGGTCCTATTGGCTTCATCAGGTCATGATCTGCAGTTGGATCGGTTCGCAGCCGAGTGTGAAGCGGCCGGGATGAGGATCAGTGCCTCCAAATCCGAGGCCATGGTCTTGAGCCGGAAAAGGATAGAGTGCCTTCTCCGGGTCAGGTGGGGGGTGTCCTGCCCCAAGTAGAGGAGTTTAAGTATCTTGAGACCTTATTCATGAATGGGGGAAGAAGGGAGCGGGAGATTGACAGGCGGATTGTCGCAGCATCTGCCGTGAAGCGGGCATTGTACCGGTCCGTTGTGGTGAAGAGAGAGCTGAGCCAAAAAGTGAAGCTCTCGATTTACCGGTAGATCTACGTTCCTACCCTCATCTATGGTCATGAACTTTGGGTCGTGACCGAAAGAACGAGATCGCGGATACAAGCGGCCGAAATGTTTTTTCTCTGTAGGGTGTCTGGGGTCTCCCTTAGAGATAGGGTGAGAAGCTTGGTCATCCGGGAGGGACTCAGAGTAGAGCCGCTGCTCCTTCATGTCGAGAGGAGCCAGTTGACCAGTTGGTTCCTCTCGATCTGGTCAGGATGCCTCCTGGACGCCTCCCTAGTGAGGTGTTCCGGGCACGTCCCACCAGGACGAGGCCCCGGGGAAGACCCAGGACATGCTGGAGAGACCATGTTTCTCGGCTGGCCTGGGAACGCTGGAAGAGCTGGAAGAAGTGGCTGGGGAGAGGGAAGTCTGGGCCTCCCTTCTTAAGCTGCTACCCCCACGAGTTTCAATGAATTAAAAAATATCATGCAAAATCAAAGTAGACGGCTTAAAGATTTTTTTATTGCATTATCTGTAATGTTTTGAATTGGCTTTTAAGGCACTCAGTTAAAAACTGAGGAGTTAATATTTGCTGAAGCATTCAGTAACACAAATAATTTGGAATCATTGTGATTTGTATGTTTCGGAAGCAATAAACATAGGAAGAGAAATTGCATGATAATTACAACTGAATAGTTTAACCAGTTCAATGCAAACAACTTAAGTTTTCTTTGTCTTAAAGGTAAAAGAAAAAACAAACGAGCAAGCAGCATATGAGGTTCCACAGGTGAGCTGCAAATTCTTTATCTTTACAAAGCAAACAATTTGAAAGTTTAACTAATCAGCAAATGTTTTGAATAAAAATTACCTCTGCAGGAAAACACAATAGAGGCTCTTTAAATTTCTGTTTAGAAATTCTGTTAAACTTAGTAGGTTTAGTAGTTATCTTATTACATCAGCACCTCTCCATTCTGTATGGCTATCAGGTTTTTGCTGTATTCTCATCTTGCTTCTTTCTCTTATTCTAAAGTCTTGGAATAAACTATTTTTTTTCAAATATGTTTAAGTTCTCATGTTTACAAGCTGGATTGTCACAACATGCAATGAATACTGACATGTTTAAACTTCTTTTTATGATGCCACACTAGGTCAACCAGCCAAACAGTCCAGTAGCAGATTCTTCAGATGGATCTGCAACATTTTGACTCTGTGAAATTTCTAAAGTTGGAGAGACTACAAACACCTTCACACAAATGGAGGAACCCCATTCACCATCTCAAAAACAGAAATAGGATGCTTTTGCAAAATGCTACTATGCTTTATCAAAAAGGTAATATGTCTGCATGCAATGAATGTTTGACCTCTTGAAGCTACACTGAATATTTATCAACATAAGCAACTTCAGCATACGTCAGTTTAATAGATGTATGTGAAACTTAACTATTACAAGTTAATTCAGACTTGCTTTTTTATTTTATGAACTTAAACTGCTTTTAAATTTTCCGATTTTGGTGTCACCATGATGAAGAATAAATTAATCCATTAACTGCTATTTTCAATTAAAATATATTTTGTTTCCAAAGGGATGTTGCATGAAGCAGGCATAGACAGTAATAAATGTGTCTGGTGAAAAGTGAAATGGTGTATGTAGTGTTTATGTCCAATAAACTTTGCAGAATCTACTGTAATTAATAACAAAATTTGTGTAACTCTCCCATATCTTTCAATTGTCTTAGTGTTAAGTTACTACAAAAAATTTGATTGAATCAGCTTTATTTGCCAAGTACACATTTTATAATTACAAACAAGTTAAATTCAAAAACCTTAGGGCTTAGGCTCAGACTAACACCCTTTTGTTAAAGGTGACATATTATGATTTGTATTAATCTTTTGACAATCGGTTTAAAGTTATTCATACCTAGACTTAACTCAGTCTCTGTTATTTGCCTTACATGGTTCACATTCTTAATTATAATATTCAGCTTAGAAATGAAAATAATGGAGGGAATTCAGAAAATAATTCAAACTCTTAGTTTTTTGGTGCTGTTTTGCTCCCAGTGTTTGCTGTGTTTTGGAATACCTACATATAAAGACAAGCAGGCTTAAATATGCCATTACTTAAATATGCCATCAGAAGCACTGCTGCTGAAAGAAGAGTGAAACTATGGCCCAGAACAGGAAGGGATCCTGGGCAAATTTGGGCATTGTTTTGGCAAACTTTCTCACAGAAGCAGAACGGATTTTAGTGACTCTGTATAAGTGGTGTGAATAACAATCTTTTGTATTTATGCTAATTATCAGACAAGATTTTCAGGTTGGATCCGATGTCAACATTGGCAAATATTTGAGCATGGTCGGTGGTCTAGCTGAGTGGGCCGGAAGAATCTGTTATTAACGCGCATGGTTTGGTGGTGGCCCGTGATCTACGTCTGTTCCGTATTTACGGTCACCCAGCTGGGCTGGGCTAGCCAGTGTTCAATCAGATAATCATACGCTGTCAGATCGTCATATGCTTAGCATGAACTGATGGCTATATCTGTCAAACAAGTATACACCGTCATTACCATATGATTTTATTTAATCAGCAACATAGATTCATGATGTAGATCGTCATACACTTTGTTATCAACAGCTGTATGACATCCTGACTCACCTGTTAACTAGTCAGACTGTCATCAAACAACAGGGAGGCGAGTTTTACACAGCGTGTGTTGTAGTTGATTGCAGCTGCAGCTAGACTCTGCTTTATATACACTTTGAAACCATGACAATGCATGTATACCTATCTAATTATCATTGAAAACAATTTATTGACTTATTTTCGTCGTAACTTGTCGCGTATGCTGAACTGACAACTCCTCTGAAGGTCAGACTTCTTAATGCACATGCGCAGGCATGCGTACTCATATGTATGTTATTCTGACAGCGTATGATGATCCTGATTCACGAGCTCTGCTAAAGGACTCTTACCACAACTAAGTGGGGGCTCCATGATTTTCCAACTCCTAGGACCCGTCCTATTCAATATTTATATGCTCCCACTAGCTCAGGTTATAACAGGAAATAATATTAGCTACCATAACAACGCAGATGATACACTTCCAGTCACTAAATAAATGCTTAGAACAGATCAATGTGTGGATGTGCCAAAACTGTCTCCAGTTGAACAAAACAAAACTGAAGTTATTAATTTTGGACCTAAAGAGGAGCAATCTAGAGTCAATGCACAGCTTCAGTCATTACAACTAAAACCTAGCGATCAGGCCCGAAACCTGGGAGTAGTGATGGACTCTGACCTGAAC
>CAEGAE010094565.1:0-46022 GCA_903067095.1 Girardinus metallicus | reverse complement strand
TGCCTTTAAATCTCGACTAAAAACCCACCTGTTTAGAGTTGTATTTGAAACGTAATCATTTATGAATTTAATGAATGTTTTGATTGTTGATTCTGTTGCATGACTTTGTTTTTATGTTTATGATGTAACGCACTTTGAAATGCCTTGTTGCTGAAATGTGCTATACAAATAAAATTTGATTTGATTTTGATTTGATTAGCTAGCGTCATTTTCAGGTTTTTATTGATAAGAACGCAGAAAATGGTATATTTCCTATATTTAAAAAAAAACTATTTTTTTTAATCTATCACACTGAATCCAGTGAAATACACTGTCCAAAGCTTTTACACTGTCGTCTGTAGTTTCAAAACAACAAAGATAAATTCAAGAGATATCTCTTTACAAGGCACCTCGAGTTTTCGCCTATAAAGACTAAGCAGCAGTAGTTGTGTATTTTTAGCTAAACTGAAGAAACTTCTGTCTTCTAGTTTAATGACTCAGTTAATTGTGAACTGCAGTTGACATTAGAAATAATCTAATAAACAAGAAGAGACTATTCAGGGTTATTTCTGCAGCCATTGCCTAACCCATACCTAGCACGCCATAAAAATCAAAACTCTTCATGAGACACTTGAAAGCGTCCTTGAAAAGCTGACAGAATGAGGACCTGGTATAAATAATTAGGGCAGTTTTCAACATGTTTGTCATTAGAAGTGGGGGTAAGTCTGACATACAAGGCTGCACATTATTAGACATAGAAATGATTCCTCTTGATATGATGGGATGAACTGAAGCAAACATGACAGTGCTTTTAGGGGGAAAAATGTGGAATAGTGAAGACATTCAGTGTCTTCACAGCTGTGTGTCACTCTGGATCTTTGAGTGGCACTGGCACATTATCACTGTGTCGAAAGAGGAATCCTTCCTTCCCCGTTTCTCCTCTTCTCAAACTAGCACAGATCCCTTGAGGCCATGAGGGAGATAGCTTCAAATTGATAATCACCAGTATTCATTATCATCGTTCCTGGATTTACTCTTGAGTTCATTTCATAATTACTTGATTATGTATCGAAAAATTATTCATTAATGTTTTCCATTTGCAACAGTTTGCGGAAGTCATTAATTACTTTGAGTGTCTCTCGATAAGTAATGATTGGTTCCGTCTCCAAGATACCCCCTGCTGCTGATTCCTTGTCACACACAGACATTGTTGTGAACAAAGTTTGGAAGTATTTTCTATTATATGACCATGTAGTTAATTTAAATGGGCAAAAGCCAAGATATAGACGTCAAAATGTGAGGTTTGACTTCCTAGTTGTTCTGCTGGTCATCTTTTTGTCGTGCAACTTCAATTTAACTCAGCATTTCCAATTGTACTTAATAGTTTTTTTAAATGTATTATATAAAATTATTGCATAATTTGTTTGTATTCAGTGCTGGAAAAGGCAAACTTTTATGTGTGTCTGCTTTATTACTCTGCAATGGCAGCACAAACCATCACCTACCACTGAAAGAAAAATAAATACATAACGATCTAAGAACCATGTGTACTGTGACAGTGTCTGGAAATCCACCAGTTCTGGCAGATTTGCTCTCACGTTGTTAGTGCCATAAATTTGTTAGCATTGGGTCCAAAGCTTTTATATTAGCAGACTGCTTTTTTCACAATCACTAAAGCATTGGATGCAGTCTGCTGTTATTATTGAATGACAAATCCTTTTCTGAAATGTGTGACTTGTGCCGAGCCTCCTTATCAGGCTTGAGTTGACTGAATTAAAAAAAGAAAGAAGCTGTATAGAAAAATGCAACATGGTATGCACCAAAGAACAGCAAATAACAAAAAAAACGTGTTTCTTTTGTAAGACTGTTGATTGCAAATAGAATGTGGTGTAGATGCAAGTTGTATTTACGGGTGAGGCTATGTCTGTTTTCAATTTTTATTTATATTTCAATTCTTTCTAGCTTTTTCTTTCTAAAATTAGTGGTTTTGTATATATATATATATACATATATATGTATATATATATGTATATATATATACATATATATGTATATATATATGTATATATATATATATATACACTTTCTACTTCTTTCTTTGTTGTTTTGTCTGGGAGACACAAGACTGTTGATTGCATACTATAGCTAAAAATGTATTCACTTCTTTGCTTTTAATACCATTTGTTGGCTGTATCTGAATTGTTTCCCAAATGTTCTGTCCTTCATAATATTATCAGATAGTCATTTCCTATCACTAAGTGATAGTTATTCATATATTAGGTGAAGAACTAATGAGGAAATAGTCCAGCCAAATTCTATTTATTTAGAATTTGGCTGTAAAATTGTAAAATAAAAAAAAGGCACTGTACCATCTGTATATTTGTTCATTTTCTCATCATTTGTTTTTCAAAGCTTTACTTTTTGCTTTCAACCATAAATCATTCACATAGGAGAAGGCTTTCGTAACACGTTTAAAAAAAAAACAAAAAACAAACAAAAAAATCACACACAATATACAGAGTAGCACATAAATATACAATAAGGGGTTGCTTTTTAAATAGATTACTTTAAAAATGTGATCTACATCTTGCGCCTGCTTCAAGGTTAAGATTTTTTTTTTTTTCTTTGAAGAGCAATGTCGACTATACAGTCTCACTGTTCATAAACATATTCAACGGCGCCTTTTAATTACAAAACCCTGCCTAGAGTACTGAAACAACATCTAAAATGTGCAACAACATGTTGATCAGTGTGAATGCAAACTAAAAACAGAGAGAGAGACACAGATTAGAGGCACTAAAAGATTTGGCTGTTTGTTCTCAAATGTCTGATCCAGCATGGCGATTCTCACCTGGTAATTGTTTATGATTTGTGTGAAATCCCAGTTCAGACCACACTGAGCTGTCAGATGATAAATGGATTATGGCATACAATGTGACGTGTTTAGAATGAACTGCTCATTTTTAGATTATTCCTGTCTGCAAACACAGAGGATTAACTGATATTGAGTAGCAGCAAAAATTGCTGGTATAGTTTGACATTACGATGTTATTCAAAATGTCAAGCACAATGCTATTCCTAATTTTGCCTTGCAGTGAAATGTCTTGCTAAAACAATATGAAAGAAAGTCTTGCTAAAATAACATGAAAGAAACTAAATTTCACAGCAAAGTAAGATTCTGGGTGTATGGTTTTCTTTTAGATCTTTCATCAATTCTCTGCTCCACATACCCACACTTTTATCTTTTTTTCAGGTCAAAATCTGCAAAAAAAACCGCAGTGCCAGTAGAATGTTGTTTGACTGATATTGTACTACCATACTTCCTCTTTAAATGCATTTCTAACTATGGCAGGTGTCCTCTGGGAAAACACAGATGGACTGTTTACCATTCTCATGTCATTTCATATATTGCTCATTTCGTATGTTTAGTTTAAAATCAACTCAGTCCGACATGTTTTTCCCCTTTTTTCCTTTTTCATTATTCAAAAATGTTTCACCTCAGATGTATGGCATGTGGCATATTTGGACACATGGGACCAAAAGACACATTATATCTTCACAGGAAATGTTGACAGTTCCTTAAAAGCTTTTAATAAGATGATCCATTTAACATTGCATGCTGGCAGCTTGTAATATTTTTAGGTCTGATGATCAAATATATCTTCACAACTGTTAAAGGGGCAAATAGGATAGCAGAAAAGAACAGAAGCAACTTCGGTTGTTTTTTGGGTCATCTAAATGCAAGCAATTTTAGGATAATCAACAGAGGACAGCATGAAAGATGAGCAATAATACAAGCTAATGTGCACAATGCTATTATAATGTTTAAAGATTTGGAAAATTGTTGTTAAATTTATAGTTTAAGATAATGATTGCAAGAAACTAGAATTTTCAAGTAGGAAAACAGTTTAAGATGAGAAAAATAAGTTTGTGTATATAGGTCATATGTTGTGCAGATTTAAAACATGCATAGGGCTAATGTCCAAGGATAGCATGCAGAAAAAGCACTGTGTATATGATAAAACCTTCTCTGACTTATCTTTCGCTTGTATTCTATCAAAGATGCATAGTTTTTGCTGTCCTTGTAAGTTTTTTTTCCCCAAGCACTCCCTCCGAAGTCCAGGGAGATCACTGTGAAGGTAATTTGTAATTCAGAGCACTACAGAGGCCCAGGACTGTGTAGCAGGTGCCCTAACATATCAGAAATTAGACTCAGAAAGACAGGAAAAGAGGGAATTCTGCCTCTCTGAATGTAAGAGTACTTTACACATATTATTTCTGCACCATTTGGCTGAGTCTCTCAGCATGCGCCTACAGATCTGCTGACTTAACCCTAATGTCTTACAGTGAAGCAGTTACAAGTTTAGGCAGTAGTGAGCCCTTAAATAAGATCCAGGAAAGGGAATCCAGTGGTGATTTATAAACAATGTTTTCTGTGAAGCAAATGTAAGAACATGTTTAGCTTGTTTGTCAAACATAGTTGCACTTTCTAGCCTCTTGTTGCTATTAGTAAATTGTTTAAATTGTGTTCTGGATGGTTACTTGATTTGCATTTTTTCCATGATTTATGTGGAGCTCGTAAAAAAATGTGAGCCTGCTCAAAAGCTTTTTCAGCAGGTTCACGTTTTGTATAAAGGTTTCTTTCTTTTTTTTTTTTTTTTTGTCTTATGCGTTTCTTTGAATTCACTGCAAGTGGCATGAATTCTCCCTCCCTTTGCTCGCTGGTCATCATTAACATGCAGGACTGTGTCTCAGTGAGAGAAATGTTTTCTACAAGACTCTCTGTGCACCTGAGTCACTCGTCGTGCAGTTCCTTTATCAGCGCACAGCAGCAGGATGGAAGAGCACATCTTGGACTGATAGTAGGGCTGCCGCTACTGACTAATCCTGCTCACTGCCGCAAAAATAAACAAATAAATAACCAAGGACTTGAGAAAGGAACGAAGTGAACATTTCTGATGTATAGAGAGCAGTTCAAAGGCTTTCAGTCAAATAAATAAAAAAAAAACACACACACCACTCCCCATCTAGAGATACAGGTGAAGGCTATGGAGACAGTTTTTGGATTAGGAAGTCAAAAAAGAAATACAACTGATTGTACAAAGAACATCAAAATAAGTTTACAGAACATCACATAAAAAATATGATAAAGTTTTGTGGATATCAACAAACAAGTAAAAATAATTGTTATGACTTGTATGGCTTGTAGTATCTTTTGTACAGTATTTTTATTCCATAAAAGTATTGCGTATTGCATATACCCATGTCACATTACTGGTACCTGTTCTAAATTTCAGTAGCATAGAAAGATAAACGTTAGTTTAACAATACTCAAACAATTTCTTGTGGTGCATCTGATACATTAGCATAAGCAATTTGATCACCAGCTAGGCCAGAGTGTAAAAATAGAAAACATCTCAAACGCTTGTTTCACCTTTGATCATTGACACGGGCGACTTTAGCGGTCTGTCAATGTTCCCCTTTATAGCTGCAGTTTGTTGATTATTTAATTTAAATAAATCTCTTTAAAAAATATAAACTTCTGAATCAGGTCAATTTCTATCCAGCGAAGACACTTTTCACCCGTCTGCCTTTCCATTGGAGCTACGTCAGCTGAGCCACTAGCACTAGAACAGTTAAACCAAAAAGTTTTATTACCTCATGACACAATCTGGACATTGTGTGATGTCAGTTGGACTGACATTACCATGTCTAGTTTTCACTTTATTTATGCTTGGAGCACGAGATGTGGTGTGTATTTGTCGGTAACCAGAAAAACCTGGAATGGAGTATAATTTAGAAATGTCCCTCTCCATTCATTTCCTATGGAACTTGTGCGACCAAGCGACATTCTCTTGTCCTCATCCAACCTAGCAACAGGTGTAATTCGTGTTTGTGAAATTTGGAGCTTTTTCACAGAGATGCGCACATGCAGGCTAGCAGCGTAACAGAAGCAAGTTGAAAAGGTTCATGTTGCCGTTTGCTGTTGCGGAAACCTTTCATCTTTCATCACTTCCTGTGTGTCAAGTCCATGACGCTCTGCCGTGAATAATTCTCTGTGGGAGAGAGGCTTTTAGGTCAAAATAGGTAGTTTCATTAATATTAATGCGTTAACATTTTTAGCTTAATTGCATGCGGTATCGCATCAATACTGACAGTGCTAGTCCAAACAAATATTTTTTTTCAAATGTGAGGAGGAGACCTCCCCATCACACATAATTACTATGACTCCTATGGTTGTTGTAAATAGTTCACAGCAGATATTCTGTAAATGGTGGGAAGTGGGTATAGCTCCATTTACGCCAGACAAAAGGGAAACCTGGATCCAAAGTCATTAAAATGGCTCAATGCTCTATTTTCTAATTTACTAAGACTAATAATGGAGGATGAAAAAATACAAATTCTCAAAAGGATTCTTTAATTTGCTGGAATTTACAACAGTGAATTCCACAAGGACACTTCTGGTACATGAATAAATCTCACAAGAAAGCTGAAAAATTTAAGTAATGCAACATAATACTTAAAATTTACAGCAAAACCTTAAGTTCTGCTGATTAGCTCCTATAAATAAGAACGTTTTTGCCTGCCTGCAGAAACAAAAAGACAGTCTGATTGAAGCGACTATCCCAGAGTAAATGCATTGTAAATCTTTGTGCTAGCTTTTCTTCACGATTTGTGTTTCTAATACTAAATACATAATGTAAAAGTCTAGAGGCCTGAAAGTTTTTCTCAGTCCATGCAGAGTGTGTGTAACACGGATGATGTTCTGCCTGGAGGCAAACTGTGGCAATAAAAAGCCTTTCAGGCGGACAGGTTGTCAGTACACGTTCAGTCAGTGATGGTGCAATTGCTGCCGGCTCTGAATTTTTGAGAGTTTAGATGGCTGTGTGATGGATGTATCTAAATCAGCTCAAAAAGACGAAAAATTAAAAAAATAAAAAAAATCTCTTACCCACTGTTAATGTCAGTGTGATACATCAATAAAAAAATATAGTAGCCTTTACATTGATTGCATTATAAAATACATATAAATACATATAAAGTAGCTTTAAGAATTGTGTTAGTTACTTAATATTTAACTTGTCTGTCTTGAAATTCAGAGTAATTGAGGCATTCTCAGTATCTCGTACTTATTTTGTTCATATTTTAAGTATTTGTAGACTTGTTGGGGGGGATTACCCCAAAACCCCTACAGCCAAAACCCCTACAGCCAAAACCCCTATAGCCAAAATAGTAAAGTAGACATATTTTGATCTATAAGTAGGACAATTTTGGATCAGCCCTCTGTCCAATCAAATGTACTCACTCGTCACAACAAAACCATCCAGCTATGTTTTGATATGTGTCACTGCACTTTAGTATATTCTGTTTGGTTGTTGTTGTTTTAAGATGTTGGAAGTGGAATATTACCTCCACCATCACCTATCAAACTACTCAAAAGAAAAGCCTCTGTGATGACACATTGAATTAACACCCAGCTCAGCATTCTTTCCATGCAGATTGAAAAAGAAATGCTGCATCTAACTCTGGACTTCAGAAAAGCTCAGTGAAAGACATGGTACATGCACCCATTCCCCCTTGCTATCCACTTCCTTTGAAAGGATGACAGCTACATCACAGCAAGTCAAAATTTTGAAGCCAATACTTGGCAGCACAGCAATATTTTATTTTATTTTTTTCACTCAACAGCGGAAATCAGGGATCCTACAGACATCACAGAATTCGCTTTATTTCCCTTGCCGCCTGTGCTCCCTCTGTTGTTATCCTCTGAAGGCTCAGGATGACCCCCAAACACACCAGACACACTTTGTTGTTATTTTCAATATAAAATATCCATTCAGGGATTACTTGATGCTTCTCAGTGTTTATTCTCCTTCTCGCCTACACAGTTTTCGCTAAATGCAAGACAAATTGAGCATTTTTAGAGCTGGCACTTCAGTGGAAGCGTTTGTCAGCATCACGCCCCATGTGAAAGCATTTGAAAGTTAACACGCCGTGTTTCTGCATGAACATTGTGATAAGTTTGTGATTTATTTTATGAAGAGCAGTAACTCACATCAAAGAAGTATTTAAAGGGGAAATGATGGCTACACTAAGTGTTAGAGGGACATGAGGACGGCAGGAGGGCATGCTTGAAATGGAAGAGCGATGATGTTTGCTGCCCAGTTAGTCTTTGAGATGCAGCTTCATGCTCCTTTAGTGTGATGTGCGTCATTGATCTCTTATTTCAGAGCTCCAGTCAGACTCTACCAATGTTTTTCAGTGGCTCACTCAATAGTAATGTCCCCTTTTTCCTGTCTGTTTTTGTCTGGAGCTACAGACAACCCCTTATCACTGCACAATCATCTCCATACAAAATTTAGGCATTACTTGTGATTGTAGTAGATGAGTAAAATCATTGTGGTCGTGTAAACAAAAACAGAAAAAAAAAAATAAAAATCTCTATCGTGTTTTTCTTTTCTTTTTTTTTTCTTTCATCTTGTGGCACCTGTGTGAACCAGCACTGCTGTTTGTAATCAGACAGAATGCTTTACCGGACACCTGCATAGGTAAGGTCAGGGTCTGCAGAGGTGAGAACTGCTTCAGTGTTTGCCATTTATCACCACCACAGTGGGGAAGGAGGAAACCTGCTGTGAATGCAGAGCACTATTGTACAATGCTGGTCTCTTGATGTTTCTAGAGATAAACATAATGCTTGGGGCCAAGTGCGCCTTCCGTCATTTAGAGGACTTTGAATTGGAATTCCTTTCCTGTAGGCTGACCGGGATTACTTAGTAAACGCGATGTTTACAAACAAACGTTTGTGTTTTAAGGGGCAGGATGAAGGCATTTATAAACACTGCATTCGATAGTTGAACGGCTTCTTTTTTGGCTTCTCCAGTTCAACCGAACTTAGCAAATACCTTTCTATAAAACATATGTGAAACATTCATAACTGCTGTCACTTTTTGTCTGGCAGAAAATGTTTTTCAAAGCAAGGATTTTTATGCTTTATTTCATATAAAGTTAATATTAATGTGCTATGTGCTAGATTTTTTTTTTTCCCCCTCTCTTTTTTCAGGTCTATGAAGTAGAAGTGTCTGTTGTGGAAATGTGACAAAAAATGCCAAGTTACTTTTTTCAATGGAGCTTTTGCAGCACATCTTTTTTTTCTAAAAAGGTTTTGCAGTGAAACCTTTTATTATTTTTGTTCCACTTTCTGTTGCTCTACTAGTCGAACTTGAAGTATTTTAGCATTTTCAGCTTTTGTTGACAAAAATAGATGAATTACTTCAAAAATGTGCAGACAAAACCTAACAAAAGATCTAATGGTAAATGGGATCTTAACGAATGGTCGGGGTTTAACATGACATCTGAATATGGAGTGAATGAGGACTGTTTTAAGAAGCTTGTTACACAACTTGTTAATGTCTTCCAATGTAATAATGCACGTGCCTAATTAATTTACTTTTCAGTACAAATAAGACAAAGGATGTAAACTTCTCAAATAATTAATAAGAGCTTATTTCAAGGTAAAACCACAGTAAATGTGTTTAGTCAGAGAACTCTGCAGATCTTTATGTCTT
The DNA here is from genome assembly GCA_903067095.1 of Girardinus metallicus. Classification (NCBI taxonomy): domain Eukaryota; kingdom Metazoa; phylum Chordata; class Actinopteri; order Cyprinodontiformes; family Poeciliidae; genus Girardinus; species Girardinus metallicus. The sequence continues at coordinate 36,477 of CAEGAE010094565.1, read as the reverse complement.
CTTTTTCAACTTCTTGTCACTTGTATCAAAAGGACACATTTGACTGGCTTGTAAACACCCCATTTCAAAGTCCTTTTCCTGTCTCGAGTGGTACTGCAGAACAGGAACAATATATCCTTCAAATTCTGACAACATCTGTTTTCAAAAAAGAGAAAAGGGGGCATTTCATGAACATCTCTTACAAAGTGACATGCTTTCATCCCAGCCACATCCTCCCTTGGCATGTCACTGTATCTATCTTGGCTTTTTTTGCCCTCCTTTTTTTTTTTTTTGCTTTCGGCTGGAAAAGACAGGAGACATGAAACATTTCCCCCTCTTTTTTATTTTTATTTTATTTTTTTCTTTATCTTGACAAGACTTGTGAAGACAAGTCAGAAAGAGGAGGCGTGCCATTTTTCTGTAACCACTAACCAACAAAATAGAACAGCTTCTTCGCACTGGAGCTATCACCTTCCCCTCAAAGGCCCCAGCAGCACCAGCAGCTTCTTTGATACGACTGAAATGAAGGTTGTGAAGGGGCATCAATAGAAGCCTGTATATTGTACTTCATGCTCAAGCTGCTAGCGTGCAGTCAGCATCTTCTCTTTCAAAGATACAAATTTCCCCCGTTCCCTCTTCTCTTTGATTGTTATTATATCTTGTTATGTGAATCTGAGTGATTTTGGGGGCAATTTAGCTTTTCTCTGAAAAAAAGATTTTGATAACATCACTCAGCTGCCGTCTGCTCACTTAAAGCCTTTTGCTCACACTTCCTGGTAATAGGCTTGTCTGAGACACAAAAGGCTATACTTGACATCTACCTTGTGATGTCAGTAGTTGGTGGCAGGTTGATGGACAGCCTGGAATGGCAGAGTTGCCCCATTTCTAGTTAATTAGCTCTTAGAAGGAAATGAATGCAACAGCGTTTATCAAACAAATTCAAATCCCTCGCAGATACGATGATAGACAGGCTTTCTTTGCACCACCGTGACCTTCTAGGCAGGACTGTTATCGAGATTTGGAGCCATTTTAACAGACACAATAAATACATGTGGAATCAAAAGTTTAGGCCCTGAAAGATATATGTGATTGTATAAGATCAAATTTGATAGAAGATAACTGTAATTGTAAGCTACACATTGTGAAGAAGTGAATATAGCAAATGTTTATGCGTGAAAACGCTGTCCTGCAGCCAACATGTCTAGTAAAAAGATTATAAGGAAAGGGACCAGCATTAAACAGCTCAGCTTCTTCCAAAAGCCAGAGCCAGGCAACCCTGAAAAAGGCTGCCAATGTAACACACGGTAAGCAAAAATTCAGGTTTGTAACGGCAAGAATTTCTTTTTTAGCATCCCATATTCAGAACACATAAACACATCAGAGCACACCTCGCTTGGGGGAGGCGACACGGGCTGCAAAAGAGAGAGTGTGTAGTGGCATAGAATTACCATGAATAATTAAAAGACTGGTGTGAGCATTCTCGTAGCTCTTTGATTGACTCTGAAAGCCCCAGGAAGAAATTGGCAGATGAGAGCAAACTGCAAAATGGCTAGCTCTGTGCACTGAGCTCCCCGCCTAAGATTTGCTCGGCTAAAACCTTGAATCAGCAGTGTGCTAGGAGGCTCTTTTCATGTCTTCCTGCTCCAGAATGGAATTGAAATTTTGCTCATCAAAAAAGAAAAATTAAGGGAAAAAAAATTAGACAAGCTTCAAGAAGTGTCGTTGATGTGTTTACTTTGCTTAGATTGTAGAGTCATTATGAATTTTAAAACACTTGTGTATCAGTTAAGTGGTGTAGCTCATTGGTTACCAACTTGTTGATGGGAGTTTTTCCCAGCATAGATTTACTATCTATTTTTTGAGTTTGTCAAATTCATAGCATGTAGTTACATAGGAGATTATTAAATAAGAGTCTGGCTGACATATGTCACTGTTGGTGAGAGTGACTCACGAGGTGTCATTGGCAAATTTGCTGAGATCGCAAGTAAGAGAGGTCAGCAGGGACTGAGGCTTGGCAGCAGACCCTCACCTTCCCAAAGTGTCCGGATGTGGGTGGCATCCCATTACTCATCCATATCATTTTGCCAAGCCAGCACCAGTGTCCTTAGAAACGTGACATGGAGGCCGTTTAGTTACGTCTAAGCTACAGGTGACTGCTTCCTTGTTGTTTTGTAATGCTGTTTTATTATCCAAAATCATCCGGTGTTAATAATCCATTTCATGTCAAACCTTCATGGTCACTGCTTCTTTGAGGATTTACCACTCTTTGTGAATTTCTGTTACCCGTTGTATGATAAAAAGACCGAACACCTCACATGCACAATATGCTGACAACTCTCTGTCAGCATGTTGCCATGGTTAGTGCTCAGGTCTAAGGCTGCTTGTGTGTATGCATTCTGTATGCACAGCATGACGGATTGCAGAGCCTAAAAATAGGAGGGGTAAAAAGCATGTTGTCTTCTAAATGCAAAAAATTATAGTGTTTTTTTTTTATGTAGTAATTCACTCAGCACTCCTAAAATTACTTTAAAGCAAAATGCATTCAGTTAGTTATTACAGCAAAATGAAAATTGCAAATAAAACCAATTAACTATGACTCATGTTTGAATGCAGTTATTTGACAACTCAATATCAACCAGTTTTAGGAGAACAAATTAAATGTTATTTTTTGTTATAAAGCTAATAAATAATGTATGTGATCCAATAACAAGGTGCATTTTTTTTCTTTTGTACATTTTAAAAAACTAAGATAAACTTTATACATTGCTCCTAATGAAGTTGGATTAGACATGCTCCTTTTTTTGTGGTTTAATTTACACAGAGGTATGGTAGGAATATTTGTCAAGAATAAATAAAATGTTATAATTGCTTTGTAACAGGATGTATATTATCAGTAAGAGTGTAGAAGCTTTGTAGATTGACCTTATCAAACAAGTTTTCTTTCGATTTCAGTAATTTTAAAAATTGAACTAAAAGATTATTAAATATTATATTTGCCTTTCTGAAAATAACTCTTGAAATTTTTAGAAATTTCATGCTTTTGCCCCTAAAATTTTTTATTTTTTTTTATTGGTATTTTATATAAGGCCAACACAAAATATTTCACAATTACAAAGTGGAAAGAAAATGTTTGATTAAATGCATGCATATGTGGATTTTATTTAGGAGTATCAGGGTAAAACAGTGCTAAATACTAATACATTACCATTTTTCAGTTCTAGTTTCTGACATAAAACGCACTGGAGTTTATGGTTCTAAATGACTGTAAAATATTACGAGGGCTATGCATACTTTTGTAAGCCACTGCAAATAGTTTAAAAGTTTATCTACTGTTGTATGGCCTTTTAAGTTGTAGAAAAATATGACTAGGTATTATGAGGTGGTTGAAAGTCGGTGAAGGTTTAACAAGAGGAAAGTAAGAGCAACAAATTACTCTCCTCATTTTGTGCACTATGTTGTTTTTAGAATTAACAGATCCAGTTTGACACCTAATTTTCACTGAGCACCAGAAGTGCTAGAGGTTTGCAAAAGATTTGAAAATTTCTGGCACAAGTCAATGTACGGTGAAGCAAAGGGTCATTGTGCGTTTACGTGAAAGATCTCTCACAAAATAGCCACACAATTTTCCATGTATACAGCCAGGTTCACTCAAAGAACATTAAATTCTGAATGTACCAAAGTTTTGCCGTTGCTGTTGAAATCTTGTATCTGTGGTTCTTTCAACTAAACTGTGAAAGGTTTGACAGAGTAATAGAAGTAGACTGCAACACTGGAAGAAGGATGGAAAATTGCTAGATGTCCCTGTCAGTCAGATGTAATTTTTCAACCTGTAGTGTCAGATAGTGAGCATTATTAGCATTTATACAGTGTATGGCTAACTGTTTTGTACTTCCCTTCATATTACCCATGACCACGAAAAAGCCTCAAGCAAAATACATCTTGAAAGTAGTTTTGGGATAATAGCATGTGTGTATGTGTGAAGGGGGGTGAAAGAAAGGAAGAAAGATAGAAAGATAGAAAGAAAGAAGTAACAAAAAGAAAGAAAGGAAGAAAGAAAACATTGTGGGGTTGCCGGTTAAAGTAATGGCACTGTTAATGGTTCGAGGCTATTTTGTACATCAAAGTACACAGAAAAGAAGAGGGGAAAAATAGACATCTAGGGAATACGAGGGAGGGAAAAGTCTGCTGCAGGCCATTTGATTGTCATTGTTTCTCTTAGGTCATGTGGGAGTGCAGTAGTCTTGTTTTTATTCTTTTTGTTTCACTTCATCTGTTCTCCCTTCTTCTCCAGCAATATTCAACATCACAGTTAAAGATGCCCGTTGACACAAGGCTGTTGCAAGTACAGCGAGCTCACCTTTGTTTTTCCATGGATCAGAAACGAGACACTGCTCTGTGTCCTGCCTCTTTTTGTGTCTCTCTAATGTGCTTTCTCTGACCTACCCTTCTAAGCCTTTCATAATTGTTTTAAAGTAGTCAGTCTTAATCGCTTCATCCCTCTTCAAATCTCATCATACCTATTCTTTAATCTCCTCAGAGAAATAGTCTGTCTGCATACACAGTTATTCTTAATATAATCGTTATGGATATTTGATTTAAATGAGCACATTTAATTTATTTATTTTTTTTCTGTTGGAGCTGTGATTTGATTTCATTATACTTTACTAATCTGGCTAACTTAACATCTGTGCCCCTAGACAGATATCAGCTGCCAGATGCTAGTAATATGTGTTCTCATAAGATTCCATGCTGTCTGGTGAACAAATACATGTTTTGTCAACAAATTGATGGCCTTTGTTTAAAAGGTTCATGTATTACTTCAACTCTTTAGAGGTTTGGGGATGGAGAGAGGGACTCCAGAGGAGAAGGACTCATCACTTCCATTTTGTATTGATATTTAACCCTGAATAGGATTTAAATATTTATATGTAGACATTTTTTCAATGCTTAAAACAGTATAAGACCATAAAGAGTCGTTGTAAATGGATCAAACAAACTTGGCAAAGGCCTTTGCTCTAAATTAATGCGAGTGAAAATAACGATGACTAAGACAAATTGAAACATTTTAATGGAAACCAATCAATCAATCAATCAGTCAATCAATCAGAACTTGTGTGTAAAGAATGTGTGAACACATGCCTATCTTTACAAAATCACAAGTGAATAAACTCTCATGACAAAATTGGGGAAGTGCATTATAATGTTACTATAAGTTGCTAATTAATGCTAGCAATATGTCAAGCGAAGATTAATAAAATATTCATCGTTGCTATACTGTAAGAGTAACGGCAGATTCTTTATCTAAAAGTCTCAAATGCTATTTAAACCATGTTTGCTTTCTATCTCCAGGCATTACCAACATTTTCTTTTGGTGGTTTCAGTGAGAAATAAAGGCAAAATTATACAGGTTAGTCAGGCCATTTTGTAACTATATCAATAAACCATAACATTATGACATTATGACCCCATTCTGACAAGCTAACTGCAGGGGGTCCAGAGATTTGGTTGTACGTGGGAAAATAGGGGTCTCTCCAGTAGCTTAAAGCTGCAGTATGTAACTTTTACACACACAGACAAAAAAAAGTTTTTTCCATACTTGGTGAACTTGTCATCATGTTGTGACAAACTTAATAATTATTTATTAAATTATTATTTATTTTTTAACAATAAATTCCTGTGCATTCCTGTGACAATAATGCTATGGTTCAAGGGCTGATGAGAGGTCTTTTTGGCTAAGATTGAAGAATGCCGAGTTTGTTCCTAAAGTGAACCTATTGAACAACATGCTCTGTTCATCTGCTCTGTCCAGATTTCCTTCCATTTGATCCTCTTTCTCTCTCAAGCGACTGGTTTGTTTTATCCCTGACCACACGTCTCATATTGTTCTGCAGTGGCTTGCTCTCTTGGTTCTTCATGCCTCTAATCTTGGCTTTAAGTTTTTTTTTCTATGCTCAATAATTCTATGTATCAATCCCTGAAGGGACTTTTTTTCTTGTTTTGCCGTTCTTTTACATCCAGGTTTTATTTTTTTCTCTTTTTTTACTGGTGAAGTATCTCACAGCTCTGGTAGGGCTGCGGTTAAACACATAAGTTTACTTAATAGCTCACACACTCAGTCATGGTGTTAGAGTCCTCTCTATGCGTCTACAAGAGTGCATCCCAGTCTTCACTCTCAAAACCTGTGACCATCTTATCGATATTCTTTCAATTCCAAGTTAACTCTGAACAACGGGTTTATACCTCAAGCTGAGAAAAACAAGCTTATGATCACTTTTGCCAAGAAGAGTTCTATCTTTGGAGATGTATGCATCCCTGACATTTGCATAAAATAAAATAAATCCAACAGGGATGGTTTCTCTGGTGACACAGCTGACAAACTGTTGAAATGATGGAAATGTAGCCGAGAGTGAGGCATGGTTAAAATCCCCAGATAATGCTACAAGTGGGTTGTTATGTTGAGTCTGTAGCTTAGAAACAAGCTGATGGCATCACATGCAGTGTTGGCAATATCTGATGTTGGAATGCATATGGTTGCTAAAATAACAATGGAGGTAAATAGTATGAGCAATGATGTACTGCTAACAGATTCATATATATTATTTCCATGTCCTAGATGACACCATGTTTTATTTACAAGAATTGCTTTTGGTTTGGTTTTGCTTCTCTTTGAAATCTCAGTCTGCTCATTTGGTCAGAAATCTGAGCAGAGAGACATTGGAGTCAGGAATACATTTCTGCCACCATGTCTAAGTGAAACATGTGACAATGAATTTCCCATAATCTGGCTGGGTCTTTGTTAGCACTTGAAGTCCATCCAATTTCTTTCCAAAGAGCTCACATTCCTGTTAAGAATGGTGGAAATTATGGTTTGTTCTGCATCCAGAGTGCCTACTTTTCAACTTTTCATAGTTCAGGAATAATTTTATTTACTCTCATGAGTTCCCTTGGTTTTTCTATATCCAATGTTAATCCAATGTTCCTGAAAATGAGAACAAAATAATATTAATAAAAAAAATGTATATAGTTTCTGTAGTTATATAGCAACTTCTAAAGTTTTTAATAAAGTAACAGCAAACTGCCATATTGAGCAACGTAGTTCCATTAAAATGTGAGTGGAAACAGACACCTAATGGAAAAGCTTTTTTTTTTTTTTTTACAGATCAATAATTTTTTAAAGAAAAAAAAAAAATTGCATTTCTTAACATTTAATCCAAGCCATTAAGATATTGTTCCTTGTAAATTAGCTCAGTCAAAACCCAAAGTGGTCAGTTGCTCCTTATCATGTCTGACAAATCTAGGTCTTTTGTCATGGAGGTTTTATTTAAGTGTTGACATGTTTAAACAAGCATAACACATTAGGAGATCTGAATCGGTCGCCATTTCTTCCATTATTTGGACCAGTCAGTCTGCAGGAAACCATCACAGCTTGATAGTTCCCTTCGTGCTGTGAAAGGACTGACACTGAAATGAAAGCTACTTTGACCATGTAAAATGAGTTCTTTGAACTATGATCAGCTACAGCTCCTGCAGTGGACATAAATAACAGGAGAGACCTCCTCTTGAGAGAGCGTTGTGTAAGTTATCACCTGTATTGTCCTTTGTCTGAGGGATTCGGGTTTAACTCCAGACCAAGACTGTTGTTTTTCACAGTCTAAAATTTTCTTCTTTTTTTTTTCCTTTCTGTATTGACTCAGTATTTCACTTAACAGTGCTTGTGGCTGTTAGGATACATATATGAACTTCTTCGTTAAAAATGTGTCACCAGGATTCCTCATCACCATCTGGCTCTTTTGGCAAATCGGCAAGAATTCACCCAGGTGACTGAATTGCACACCAATATAAGCATAAAAAAAAAAAAAAACATATGTGCAACTGACGTCTCAAAATGAAACCAGTATGAATTTGACTGAAATGTAATTTATGTCTCAGGGTGTTTTTTTCTAAGGCAAGTGTTGAAAGTCAACGGAAATCCATCAGAAAAGGTCCGTCATGCACTGACGTACAGTTAAAACCATGTTAATCTCAAAGTTGCAAATTGGAGCCTCTTCCTTTTTCTTGCCACTTTGCAGGGTGTCCTTCAGGTCTCCTTCCAGCATCATGTGTGAGAGCCTGTCCAAAGAGATTTGACAAGGGCCCTGCAAGGAGAAAGAAATAAAACCCAGAGAGATGAGGCAAACATATTAATCTTGTTAAGTTAAACGCCGACCCCCACCTCCTCTCTTCGTGCTTCTCCGCTCGTCTCTGCTCCCCATTCCCCACACAGATAATGTGCTCTGCTCACAGTGAAAAATCAGCTAATTTCAGACCACTACTCAGTCTGGCTTACAGAGGCTCTTAGGGTGGTGCAGAGCTCTGTGCAGCTCCTCCATTAGTCGCCCCCCACCACTGTCTCCGCCTTTGTCACTGTCGCTGTTTCTGTGTCTGACTGTGTCTCTCTGCAACACACACATTTAATCTTCAGTCGCCATCCCTTTTCGCTCTCTCTATCTCTCTCCGAACACACACACACACACACACATACAGGAAACCATGTGCACATTTATCTTACCTTCTCATCCCCAGTCCAGCTGTGACCTTGAGATGTTTGATGGATGCAGGTCTTTGAGGAAAGTGAGTTTTAATTTTTAGATTGACATGGATGGGACTGATAGATTTTGTTAGTGACAAAGAAACGGGGAGTTGGGTGAAAGACAAAACGTAAAATCACACAAATTACAACCAGAAGAGGAGGAAAATGTAGAGGCTTCCACAGTCTGTAGAGCTGATGGACAATGTTTCCCCCTTGTGGTGCTGGCAAGCAGGTAGGATATCTTTTGTGTGCATTTTTGAAACCCAAACAATACAGATGAGGAAATGGTTGTTTGCGTTTGCTGAGTGCAGTGACTCGGCCCCCTGTGGGGAGCAGAAAGGACGTGGAAATAAAGTTCATTGTTCAATTTTGATTTCTCTGTCTGTTTTTCTTCCAAGTCCACTTTCCATTTGAATTCGCTCTATCCATAATGACGTCTAATTCTAAACACAAGCACCATCAATCACTTTAAAAGAAAAGAAGCATTTAGCTTAGCAAGATTCTAAGTTGAACCCAAACACCCAAATAGTATGTTCTCAAATATCTTTTTTTTTATCTCAATAGATTGTAGTGAAATGCAAATCTGTTAAAGAAATACATGTTTACATACAATTTTTCTTATTCAATATCCCCTTTTTTGAAGCCCTACACTAACTCTCACCGAACCAAAAGATTCTTGAATTCCATATTGCTCTTAATTATGTACTTGTATTTACTTGGACTGCTATTTAGCCAAGCAACCTGTACTGACCAAAAGTTAAAAAGCAATGCCCTATAAAGAGCTATGAATTAAATATATCAAGGAATAATTACATAGTAATTGTCATATAATATACTGGTTTCTTTGCCTTGATCTTCACCGTGGGATCTATATATTTTGTAAAAATTGATAGAAACTATTATTAAGGAATGTGGCTTTCATAAGATTTATATCATTTATACCAAAATTAGCAAGTTTGCTTTTATTGTAGTCTGGTCTTCATAGTACAACAAACATTAATGCCATATGTTAAGTTTTGACTGCGTTTAACAATATTTATTTTATATTAGATATTATAATTTAAACAACTAGTTGTTGTTTTTTTTTTTTTAGCCCAAGACAATTAGACAACTGTTTTACAGAATTTTTAACAGTTAGAATGTAAATGGTGTATAACCTTTTTGTTTTCCACAATACCTCATCTCTAAAGTAATGCTAAATACTATAACATTTTTATCTAGTCTCATAAATGACAAAGTGTTTAGGAGTTTGTTTGTTTTTTTTTCCTATTCTCTCAATGACATTATCAGAGAAATCTTCTCAGTCAACAGAGCCAGATACTGTGAGAGTTTTACTGCAGTAACTATCACCACTACGCCACACTTTCCAGTGGTACAGCATGATGTTTCCACTGAGGAATGAGATTATCCTTTAGCTTAAGTGATCACTGAAAAGCCCACATCACTGTCATATCCGGACACATTTCCTTTTTACGTTTCCAGGATCCTCTTCCTTTTGCAGAGCACTGGAGGTCAGTATACTAATGCTGACCAATGCTTTTTAGAAGTGAAAGTGGTCTTCTCTTTCATTTGTGCCAGCTAAAAATCTGAGGTCTGTCACTTTAAATCTGTCTGTCCATTCATCTGTCTGTCTGCATTAAAGTAGAAAGAAAAAAAATATAGAAAGACAAACCCAGACAACTGCAGAAGATGCCAGAAGAACTAAACTGCAGCATATTTTCCCTTTGGCCACTAAAGGGCTGAGTTTTCTAATATTAGTATTAAAGATGGTCAAAAAAAAAAACTTCTTAACTAAATAAGTTAAATAATACTCTCAGTGGAGCTTAACTATCTACCATAATGAAGTACAGAGGAAATCCAACTAAACTGACCAACAGATGGAAAGGAGACACGTCTAAGCTGAACCCAGTGTCACTTGGCTGCAAACGTTTGCTGGTACAATGCATGTGCATGTGTGGGGGTGCGTTTGTATTCGTGCTTCTTCCCCAAATGTCCAAGCATATGGCTACCCTGTAGTTGCAGATATGCCATTAATGCTACCCTGCTCCAGAAGCTTAAACTGCATGTGGATAGCACTGGCTGACGATCCTGTAATGGTACTGCCCATCTCCACCATTACAACACTGGTTTTAAGGTCATGATAACACTTTACCATGAACGACAGAGATAATTCCTTTAATGTGCAAGAGAGATGGGGGGAGATTATCTCTACAGATATCGCTGCACAGCTTTAACTTTGTCCCATCGCTCAGTTTCTGCTCACAGCCTGATGTGCAGCTTCCTGTAGTCAAAAGCTTATGTTTATTCATAGTATCAACTTCCTCCAAGTGCTCTGACAGGAGTTTTAATATGACACTACATGTCTAATCCTGCAAACATCAACCCAAACTGCCTATGATTTCATAAAAGTACAGAAGAAGCACATTTAATTTTTATGACTGCAGGCTCTCATTTGACCTTAGGCAATAATGTATTCAGTTTTAGATAAGAAAAAAAAAATGCTTATGACAAATAAAATGGTTGTCCTTCATGAGAAAAAAGAAATCTAGCAATTTCTGTACTTTTTTTCTGATACAATACATTGGAATTCTAAAGCTTACACATCCCTGATATAAAAAGCCAGGTTTTTGTAGTGTAAAAAAGTGCACCATGATAAACCATTTCAAACATCCCCCCCATCTGTAATGTGTATTGAGTCTTCTTGGGTAGGCGTTGGACCGCTATATCTTGGCTAGATAATATTTGCACACTTTACCATGCAATGGTTAGTAGGTTAGGACATCTCTTGTCTACAATCCTCTTTAGTTAACCCAGTAGGTCTTCTGTCCAATTTAATTCTGTGCTCTTGACCTTTTATTTTTCCTTTCATAAGGATGTGCGCTTGGTCTCACTGAGTTGCTGAAAAAAGAATCTCTCTTCATCTTTAGTTTTGTTGCACACACTTAAAGGTTTTGGGTCAAATGCTGTCTTGATTATAATTTCATCCAAATCAATAAAAACCCTTGATCCCATCACTATGTTTTACTATGAGTGCTGTGTGGTTTTGGTAATGTTTTTTCTCCCAAGCTCGTCTTTCAGAATGGAGGCACATAAACAGCGCCTTTAAAAAAAAAAATGACATATTTAAAGGTACCAGGTAATGCAAACCCATACAACATCTGAACCAGCCTTTAAATGACTGATTATAAGACATCCCAGTGCAAGTGAGTGCAGCACATAATGATCTGCTCGCCTTGTAGCACTTCCCCTCTCTCGTGCGTTTTGCTGGTGGTGGTGAGAAAGTGAAGAGAGCCGAGGGCAGCAGCCTAGGGGCTTGCATCCCAAAAAGGCACTTAAATTTTAAACTGATTGCTGTGTAAGCCCCACGGAGCTGCGTGCACCTCTATGCCAAGATGGGAGTTGGACTTCACTTGCGCGCAGCTCAGCGCAGCGCAGAGCTATTGTTGCGCAGAGCATAGAAGTTAATAAATTTTTGAGTGCAACAAAGCTGATGCCACGTTTTTTTTGTGCAAGCCTCAATGACCAGGTTATGATGTGAAACAGTGCTGGATAACAGTAGCAAAACTACAGTGAGCACTGCTTTTGTGAGCAAACTTCACAAATGATTGTTAGTAGAGATAGGGTCAACATTTATCACCTAAAGCCAGAGAAAATTTGTGGCAGAAAGAGACACAGGAAAACGGTGAAAGAGAGAGAAAAAAAAAACAAAAAACAGTTGGAGATGTGTTAGTGTTTGTATCCCAGCATTCTTTCAATTGACACATTTTTGTTAGTTTTTACTTTGTATTTAGTTCACACTGCAGGTGTTAAAATATAATCTAGATGTAGAAGATTTAAAAATCCCATATCCAATATAATGCAAAGACTGTGTAGGGTGACAGAGAGATGTTGAACAATTCTGATTATATAAGTAATTGACAAAAACCTGCTGTAACTTATAGAAATATACTGTTATTTCTCCAACACATTTGCATGATTTAGAGGAGACGAAAGAGAAACACAGCTAATTTTCTGGTATAAGATATTGTCTCTTCCTGCTCTAAGAAAATGCTTTTACATCATTATCATCCAAATGATGTGTATTTATTGATTTAGTCAATAAAAATATGTTGTCTATTGAGTCAAGTGCTGCTTTAATGAATGAACTAGCCTTTAAATGACTAATTAAATTAAATTAAAATAAGCTTTTATGTATTTTACATATATTTCACTTTTTTATACCCCCGAAAAAACTGTGTATAGATAATGTGTAAAGCCTACTGTAACAGTTTTCATTTTTTTACTTTTGCAAGTCGGCCTCCCTTTTGATTTTGCTGTGGACTAAAAAGACTAGAATTACTGTGACTCTTAAATTACACAGATGGAATCCAAATTTCTGAATGAGTTTTGAATTTTACACTGGTAGTTAATGCTCTGTGACTCTAACTCAAACTTTTTCCTCCATCCCAAACTCTTTTTGTTGAGTAAGTTTCAAGTCAAATAGCAGTGAAATGTTCATTTGAATAGGGATAAGCCTGAAGAGATGAACACTAGAAGGCCTCTGGTAGTCCAGCAGAAATGACAGGGGGTCATGACATGCTTTAGCTAAGAGAGAGGCAAGAACCCTTTCAAGAACAAGTACAGGAGAATAATTGGAGTACAAGTGCTAGACTCGCATTACCGGAGCATGAGGGTAAGTGCTTTGGAGTTTATGTGTGGTTCTGTATTGGTCTGTGTGAGAGAGAGAGAAAGAAGGAGAGAGGGAGAGAGGAAAGGGAAAGAAGACGAGAACAGAGACAGATCAAAAGAGAGACACTTGATGTCGGAGCCAGGAACACAGCGATAGATCGCCCTGAAGGTTGGTGGGATACCCTGGGAGGTCAGAGTAACATGACCTAAAACCAATGTTTTACAACAGTGGAGAGAGTGATGAAGCCTCTTGTGATTTGTCTGGGGTTAAGAGCCAGCTAACTGCCTTGAGTGAGAGTGTCCTCGAGGCCATTTATCCCATCATAGGTGAATGAAAATGTTTTTGTTGTGACAATTACTGTGGTCACAGTTGTGGTGTCTGTCCACATATTGTTTTTCTGAACACATCAATTACTTAAGAGATGACATGCAACATGTAAGTAATTGTCTTAATATTGCTTTATGTCAGAGTCTCTGTTCTTACCAAAGAGTAGTCTAGAAAGCAAAACAGGGGAATATTTGCACATATTTTCACAAACAAGGACACATTAAACATATTTTATGTTTCTCATTTACCTGTGCTATCCGGTAATGTAGTAATCAGTATTGTTTTCCAACCGCCAAGAAGAAAATTAGCTGATATTTTTCTTTTCACCAGTGGAGCATTGCAGCTCCACTAGATATTTATATAATTATAAATAACTAGAAAATACTTTGGGTTTAGGTGTACGGAGACAGACAGAACGGGAAAAAAGTTAAAACAGGACAGAAAACCACAGTGGGACTCTTCTTTTACAAATACAGAAAGAGAAAAACCAAAAACAGGGAACCGAGAAACCACAACAAAAAACAAAATATGCATATTTTACAACAACAATGTCACACAACAGCACACAGTACCAATTAAGTAAGTAAGATGAATCTAATTGTGGGTGTGTGGAACCACACACTCCTCCCATTAGGCCTAAAACAGACATGGAGGAGATAGGGGCCCCAGATATCTAGAGGCCCTCCAGAGCATGGAAGCCCCAAGGAGAACCACCTCAGGGACTTCTTCTCTTCATTCCTCTTGAGAAAGGCAGAGGAGAGCCCCAACAGCCACTGTCCAGCAGTGACAAACCTACTGGCCTTGGGCCCAAGGGCACACCACCTGTCCAGCAGCAGAGGCCCAACAGAGGCAGGGGGCTCCAATGAGTAGCCATCGGGTGTGAGCTGACAAAAGCAGCTCCAAAACATCAGAGGGTAGGGAGGGAATGTGACTTTTGGCAGGGGCCTGAGACGATCCAGCACTGGTCATAGTCTGTAAACAGGCACAAACAAAATCAATCACACATCCCCAGCCTCATACACACACCCCAACATGCATTCCCACACACCCAAAACACAAATATTTTATCTTAATTGAGCAGCTACTTTGCTAAAAAATAAATTAAAGCAAGTAATGTCTGAGAGTATTTGTGTTTGTGTAAGTACCCCGAGTATTTTAATATAAATATATATTAGCTGAGTTGTGTGAAAGATGAATGCCTTGCAGTAGCTGATATGAAAAATACCAACATATAGAAGGTTTGTATTTTAAAAATAATATACAGGCTAACCATTCTCACTAAAATCATCACTTGTTGCCTTTGTCAAATGGTGTTTACAACATGGAATTTATTATTGATTTCTACTTATGAATATTTTATTTCTACTTAGTATTGATGACGTATAAGTGTCTCATCCTATCATTTGTCTGAATTTGTTGTATGCTCATCATAGTCTCCAGACAGTTCTTTTCCTTAGACGTCACTGAAGTAAATTCAGTCTGAATTCAATTGAGAAAGACAGAGATGGAAAGGGACATAGACATGGAGATATTGATAGATTGTTTGAGCAACTGTGTTGCATCTTCCACTCTGCATATTTAGCTTCACCAGCTGTCAGTCTCAGAGAAGGGTTACCATGATAGACAGCCACTCAGCACTTTAAAAACAATTCACTTAACAGTGTTTAAACAGGATGAAAACACATATGGAATTATACCGTTTCTCAATTTTTTCAGCTTCAGTGTTTTTTTGTTTTTTTTTCTGTCATTTTCCGTTTTTCTTGTCATCTTTTCTCCTCTTGAATTTCTGCCCCTGCTTCCCTGCTTGATCAATTCTCTAAATGATTATGCCACTGGATCTTTGAAAGCAGGCCATCAAACTATTGTTTGAAAGATCACAGTTCACAGATGTGCTGTTTGAAATAAGCATAGCAGTATTTCCCTAGACGAATGATTAAAAATTAACTAGTTTTTTGATCCACATGAGGCAAATAGCATTTTAGGAGAATCATATTCATGTTCTCTCTGTGCTTTGATAATAGATAGTCTATACTTGAGATGATTAAAGACTAATGCCAGCTTCACATGGCAAGTTTCTAAAGTTCCTGACCGACTTTCAAAACTTGAGAGACCACACACATATTGATTAAAAAAAATCACAGATGTAACTGGTATGGTCGCACAGAGTGGCAGGATCAACACACCACACACAATTGTTTCCACATTCAGGTGTCAGATGGGACATTTTGAGTAACCTCTCGAGACTTTAGAATAAACAAACATGGCCGACTGGGGAGAAGAAAGGGTGATCGTTTGTGGACTATATTTAACAGAGAAAAAACAATATAAAGATGTCTCCAACATCCATGTGACTTTCTGGGGCGCCATAGCATTGTTTTATCTTTATTTTGGATTCCCCTACGTTAGTCATCTCGCTTTCTGACTGCCTACACGTCACATTCAACAGGCTGCATTCTGGTTTGACCTCTGGGAGTTCCCTGGATTAGGCCAAGACAATCCAACACGTTGAATGTCTCCGATTTTAGGTCGGAGCAGTCATGACGTCCTTCCGATCACGCTTTGCATACAACATACGATAGGAAAATTTCTCAAGATTATCTTTAGAGCCATCCTGGTAATTGTGGCATCCCTAAAATTGTCAGACGGAATAAATTGAGACAAAAATCTGCATAAAACTTTTACTGTGTGAACAAGCATAAGAGGCCACTGAATGTGCATTAGTTAACTAAAGCAGTTTTTAGTAAAGTTTTATTTTTTTGAGTTTGCTCCTAATGTGTTATGTTTAAATAGTAATGACCTGAAGCAATACAGTGACCCAAACTGTAAAGATACATCGTCAATAGATAAATGAGTTTTTTGTGATTATCAGTTCTCCTTTACTGGCAGCTGGTCCAGCCAGGCATTCATGATTTAAGTCCTGCGCACCCCGCAGTGAGACAGCCACCATGTTTTCTTCGCTCAGCAAGCTTAGCTCTTCAGTTAAAAATCCTTCCTCAAAGAGAAGAATAAGATCAGTCAACATTTCTCTTGTTTTTCATGAGATAGAAGGATCTAGAAATCGCTTGAAGGGCTCCAAGTTATGGTAGATTTTGATGCTTTGACTAAGCAACGGTTCACTTTCTGACATTTTAATGCGTTTCTGCTGTACTGCTTATTTAGTGAGACTATGTAATTTTCTATAGATTCATCTGATTACGATAGTGATGAAGATGGTGACAGACGAATATACGATGTAGGGGAGTTGTCAAACTGTGTTGCAGCTGTTTTTTATGTTTTCAAAATGGAACCCTATTTACCTCACAGAGAAAGAAAAAACTAATTTCCGTTTTCTGCTGGATTTTGTGAATTGCTTCAGAAAGAGTTCAGTCCTATCAAGCAAGCATTCTCTGCACATATAATAAGATATCAGAACATAAATGTGTTGTTGAGTGGGTGTCTTCATCATAAGAGGCTTCACAAAACAAAAATTAATTTGCTTGCCAAGTCAAATATCCTTTGGCAGCTGAATGTATCAAACTAATAATGCTTGATTGTCACTAGACTGTAAAGTTTGGACGGAAATGTCATACACAACAAATCGTCTAGTGATTTTGTCACAGATAGATTAAATACTTTTGCAGGTGAAAAAAAAATTAACTGTTCATGGAAATAAAAATAATATCTAACCCATTGAGACAAATGCATTTCTTTGTCTTTTGAACTAGCTGTGCCTAAACGTTGGCATCGTAAACTTGTCTTTTTGCTCAGAGTTCCTGAAGAGAAAGGTTCCATGGTGAGACAGAGATAGGCATAAACCTCATGGACATGTGTTCTCATATTAAGCCTGTCTGGGGACGAGGCAACTTGTCAGATCGGGTCACTTTAATTGATTTATCTGCTTGGCACAGCTGTGCGGCAGAACAATCTATCTTGTTTTAGAATGCAATTTAACCAGTTGCACCACAACAAGTCTATGACAGAAATTCAATACAAAAGTAAACCTTTTATACACACACACCCATGCACACCCAGTTTAAGTTTAAACTTGTTTTTAAAGTAATGTTTAAATTTTACCAATTGAAAATTATTTACAAGTGTATACATTTTAGGTAATGTATCCGACATTTTGGCCTCAAACTTTTCTGTTATACTCTGACCTGGAAACACTTTGCAATTTTACCTTGATGTCTCAAGGTCTGAAGGTCAAACCATCTTTTAAACTACTCCCACTCTAATACCACAATGCTTTTACCACTCGTACTTTCCATTTCAATTTTACTTCTGTCATTTCTGTTTGTCACCATGCTTTTTTTCAGGTTTTTAAACCTATCCTTAAACACCAAAAAGAAAAGGAAATAAAAATAAGACAACAGGAGAGGAAACTAGCTTGTGTGGAAACTAGCTGCTAACTAAAATATTTCATTTGATAAGAGATTCACTAAAATTATGTGGAAAAAACATCGTTTTTATTTTTCATTCAGTTTTAAGATGTATTCGTTTATGTTTTATTTGCAATGTTTTAAAGACATAGACCGAGCATTCACCAGTGAAGAAGCACTTTGTGACAGCAGAAGAAAATCTCCCTTTTAGAATGTGAAAACCTGTCAAAAGGAGACTCACTCTACTGCTTTGACTGCTTCTACTGGTACTCCACCTGTTAGTAATTTTACACCTGAAAAATCTAATTTCAGTTAAAAATATATCTGTGAGTGCTGGTTGGCTTAGTTGATAAGGGGCCGTTTGTGCTAACAGCTCATCCACCACATAGCTGTATTGCATTTCTTATAATACAGCGTGTTTAAAAAACAAAAACAAATGTTGATTGGTATTTTGAAACTGCTCTCCAATAATTAATGTAATGATTCTGCTGTTTAAATTAACACCTTACTCAACAAGCTCATCACCCACTGATTTTGTCCTTCAATATAGAGTTCCAAAACATAGAAATAATCTTAAACGGTATATGCACTCAGAGTATCTGAAGATAAAAACATAATTTCATACATTCCAGAGGATTTTCTTAACATAAGTCTGTACATTTTGTTTGTTAGAGACACTGAAGGCTTTAATAAGCATCCAGCGTATTCTCCCTTTTTATTGCTCTTTATGGGGTTTTTCTTTGTTTCTTTGTTCCTTCTACCAAAGATAAGATTCTGGCTTTTTCTCCCTCTGGGGAATTTTGATTTACTTGAAGACAGCCAGAACAGACATGTCCAGCATTGGAGGGGCACAGCATGTCTGTGCAAACTAAGCAGCCTCTGCAGAAGTCATTCTTGCTTAAGGTGATCAAACTGCTCAGAAAGTGTAACAATGATTGAACACAGTGTTATATATACAGAATAATCACCATGTTCAAATAAAAAGCACAGTAACAACTGTAGATGTTTTATTAAGGCAGTAGTTTTTGATGTCTTTTAGTGTGTTCTGCCATTTGAACGTTCTCACACAAAAACAAAAGAGTTTCACCTGGGTTCAAGAATTGCCGTAAACTAAAAAAAAAAAAAAACATTGCCATTGACTGAAAGTGTGCAGACAGCAATGCAATGTGTCTACACACCGCAATGCCATTCTTGTGCTTTGCCTGTGGAAAAAAAAAAGATTAAAGAAGAGTTACAACATGAAAAACAGCTTCAAGAAATAAGCCCTCACATAGCAATAAATTGCAGTGACGCACAAAACAAAATGAAACAAAAAAAAAGGCATAGGTTTAAAATTCTTCGGCTTGTTTGTCTGGCTGAGTGGCCTTAATTTGGTTGTATTACATTTATGCCTCGTTTTTGATACTGAGCAAGATGAATCATTGTAAAAAATGAGCCAGATCAGCTGCTTGTTTCCTGGAGGTAAAAGCTTGTAGACCGCTGGTAAATACACCCAGAAGAAATCATATCCTCTGAGATAAAGATGAGTAAAATGAGGCATACTTGGGGAACGAATATGTAGCCCATTTCTCCCAGCCCCTCTTTATCTCTGATAGAAAAAGTTTAACTGTGTATGTTCAAGACTGCATTTTTCTCTTCTTCTGTTATATAGTAGAACATATAACTAGCGAATTCCAGGACCTCACATATTGCCATGCTTTAATTTATAGACGTAGAGGCCATCTAAAAGTGGTGAGAATTTAGCCCCCCATTCACAATATCGGCAATCACAGCAAGATCTTTGCAGATGTAGCGGATTTCAGCAGCCAGCTAATACCCACAGAACAATCTGCAGGTCTCTGATAATGGCTTGTAAGATCTTTCATCTTGACATAAGCTGGCATATGCTGAGTGGCTCCACATGTTTATCTTAGAACAACAACAACAACAAAAAAAAAAAAAAAAAACAGGGCCAAAACATGTAAGGTAATCACTTCAAAGACCTCTAAGCTTGACTCCAGCGTTAGATCCTGTTTTCTTTCTAATCAGCCGCTGACCGTGTGGGCATTACATGCATCTGAAATTATGTTTGGGAAAGCAAATTAGGTCTTCGCTCTTGAGAATGTTGCAGAAAAAAAAGGCTTTGTAAAGTAAGGCCTAAATTAGTCCAACCTTTGATGACTTTTTTTTTTTTTTTTTTTTGAATAACCAGCTTAAATAATGATGGAAAAAACATCCCTAAAATATGTGTCCAGCAGACTACTTTCTCTGTCTTATACATAACCCAATGAATCACAAAATATCCTGCTTTGGTCTTTTTTTTTCCTTTCATCTTCTGATGTGTAGGATTGAATTGTCTTCTACCGATCTAAAACACTCGAGTAAAAATAGTCTTTTAGCCCTCCAGCTGACAGTAATAGCTTTGTAAATTTTAATTCAGCTGCTGCCAGAAAGAAAAAGAGTAAGTAAAACCAATCAGACGCATTAAAACAACCACAGTCTAAAAACCTTTCCTTCCTGAAACTTGATAAGGTTCACATGAACAAAATGAGGGGTGAACGACAGAAACTGAGACAGGGCATGAACCTCCCCCTGTTGAGTAATGAAATTAAATGACGGCTCTTGAGCGAGGAAGGGATGCTGAGAAAGAGAGCACAGCAGAAAAGGACTGGGGTGTGGAGGGTGAGTTGGGGGGGATTTTGTCCAGCCAGGAAATTGAAGCCATCACAAGCAAATTGAGTTCAGGTCCTTTTGGTGGGCAAGAGCAGACCAATCAATTTGGCCTACTACTCAGTGCCTGACAGGCTCACAGAAGGACACCTTGGCATCCTATAATAGGAGGACAGTAAACAACTGAAGCCCTGGCTCAGTTAGTCTCAGCTACAGTATAATCTATCCATTCATACTTATTTCTCCTCCAGCCAGGCAAATATCTAACAGTGGTGTACACAGTCCTCACACAGTGCAGAAACGGATACATTGCTGTGCTTTGTTTGGGTACCTGTTAATGGTCGGCACGATAAAAGCCACCTCGTCTCACTTACTTAACAAGTGAGCAAGGTTTGTCTTCAAGTGAAAAGATAAAATATTCTATTTTCATTCCTCACTTTCACAAGGACACAAACCAAACCAGGGAAATGAAAGTGATGCATTACCTATGTAAGTAAATAAATCTAATAAAATCTCTCAAGGTAGGAATCACATTTTAATGAGGCTTGTTTGGCCTTTCCCTTTTGCTAATCTTTGGACAGTGACACAACATTCTTGCTAATTATCTCGATTACACAGCAGGAACGCACTACATCACAGTTCTGAGGCAACAGTCGATGAGGGGTGGAATCATACAACCCCAAAGGCCTAATTATCTCTGTTGGTTCCCAATTAATCCATTAAGTTGTTTTGGCTCAGCTGCAAGACTTGGGGCGCCATTTTCTATACCAATATATTGCACAATCAGACAGTCATTTGATGAGCTTTTGTGTCGTCGCAGCTCACTGTTAACGCTAGAATGCTATACTCTTTTGTACCTTTTGTCATATCTTAAAATACTGCAAATCCAGTTATGAATAATGAATGAAATTCTTACCCTTTTACCCTGAACATTTTTTATGTTTGGTAATCTTCCATTCAATTCAAAGGTGTACATAGTTCTGGAGAATGTGCTGTAGCTGACCCTTTTATTGTCACTGTAAAAACCTCTTGCGGCTGTACACCATCTCTGCTTGCTGTCACTACCGACTTACTGTGATGAAGTTGAAAGGAATACCATATGGAAAACTGCACTGATAGTATTGATAACTCACAGAGCAGTCAATAATCATTTATGTGATAAGCCACTGAACTCGTGGGAGGTTTAGCAAAGACTTCAAAGCCATAATGGTTTATGAGATTCCTGGTGATACAGGCTGTAAAAGCCATTAATTCTGTTTACATGCAGCCAGCTAGCCATCACAGGCAGGCTTTATGAATGACTTTTTTGAAAGTTGTCACTTTAAACTTTTATTATAATTTTGACACTTGTTTTTTTCTCCTGGTCCTGCTTGTCATCCTGTTTTTCCTGACACTGTTTTTCTTCAGTAATCTTGGTAAGAGGGGATGATGAAAGAAATAACCAATATAAACTGTGAAGCTGTAGAATTACGATGTTTTTAAGAAGATCCCAAGTGAACACATACCATTTAGTCTTCTTTAGGGTACATAGGGAATACATGTACCCATCATAAAAGAAAAAAAAAATAGAACTGCTTGTTGTGCTGCTCATGTAACTTCCAGACATCCTTGTTTTTCTCTCTCTCTAGGGATTTATTTTACTAGATGTGTAATAAGTTATGGCTCCAGGATATTCTTGAACAGCAAACATTATTTTGAGTGTCAACCCCTGGCTTGGAAAACATGTTTTTGTGCCAGTTTTAAATATTTGTGAGGAAGGAATGACAGCTTTATATTATGGGAATATGTGGCAAGCCTGAAGCCCTAAACAGAAATGCATCTGTTTTACTCTGATTGTAGGATTTGTTAGTGTTAAGTGACAGGGTTTATATTGGTCCCTATTTCCTCCTAATAAAGTGAAATGAATGAACATTTGACATGTGGTTACTCTAAAAATTCTTTGATTGCTTGCTTGTTTGTTTCTTTGTAGGCGTGTGTGTGTGTGGGTGTGTGTGTGTGTGTTCTTTTTTCTATCATAGCAGTTTTTTGGATTGTTGGACAAATTCAAGACACAAACTTTTATTAGATCCTTCTGCATTCCTAAACTTTCTGTTTTATTCCATTTCTAAACTGTGATGACTCAGTTGTTTTTGTTTCTGTACCAGTATTTATTTTTCTGATGCTGACAGTCTTATTCAAATTTACTTGATATGTCTTATTAAAAGATACAACTCACAATTGTTCTGTATTTGTAGTTAAATATATATGTAACTAAGCGCTCCTCATAATGTATTCTCTCTGTGAATCGTCAATTCACCACAAGGGAGACTGACAAGAAGGCTCTTCCTGTCTTACTGACATGTTGACAACTAGGCAAGAATTGCTTATAAGCTGTTGATGGCCACAGAGAAGAAACAAGGGTTTTTTTTGTTTTTTGTTTTACCAGTGGTCTGCCATGCTCATTCTGAAAGCTCAACTGAAACTCAATACTCCTGAAATAGTGCATTGGTCCCATTTGGCTTTTGTCACCCTTATTATATGATAATTAGTATTGGATCATGGTTTAACCATAAAGCCACGTTAGTCACCCATCTTTACTGTAGATTTTCACAAAATTATCTTAGTGTGTGACAGTGATACAGATTTGTAAAAGGATATTTTCTTTAAACGTATTCACAGGTGAACTGTAAATGTCAGCCTCTCATTACAAGAAGAGACTGTTGAGATTAGTCAGTCAAAGTTAAGCTGGAGAAGACCAGCAGGTGAGCACAAGAAAAGATAATCCTCAGCCATACTCTGCATGCACAGCCTCGCCTTTTTCTTATTATAGAAACCAGGGCATCATCCCTCAGGCAGTTAGTGTAAGGACTTATCCTGCAAAAGTTCTAACCTTGTGGGTAACAAAACATACTTTGATTAAAAGAAAAGTGACCAAAGCAAAAAAGATAGAAAAAGCAAGTGAAAGAACATAAGAAAGCTTAAAAAGAATGAAATTCAATGGCCAATGCAAGGTACCATTGAATGAATAATTAAAGGTTATTTTAAAAATCATTGTTGTTTGTCTTATGCTTATAAAACCAAAAATAAGAGATATAATTCAAGTGACAATGAAATTAAGTGATTTTGAAAGTGCAACCTTTCCCTCTTAGATCAAAGCAACTTAAAACTGATTTTCAAGTTTAAGCCATCAGTTGTACTTAAAAAAAACGGTACTATGGCTCAGCTAAACAAGAGTCTTCTCAACCTGCAGATAGCAAGCAGCCCCTAGGCTCTTGTCTATAATTTTGATAATCATAAATAAATTGTGGTTAAATAAAGTTTTTTGAATGTTAAAGTTAGTTTCAATAGTCACACCAAGGTTAATATACTGCCAGATCTGCAGTCAGGAAAACACTGACACATAACCTGTCTGTGAACATAGCATAGCCTGAACATCTGAAAAACACATCATGACTCAATATTAAAAAAATCAAGTAAAGAAGAAATACATTTCCTCAAAATCGCCAAAATGAAACTTTTGGAGCATGTGTAAATGTTCAGATTTAAAACAATTTAAGATGCTCTAAAATGACCTGAAGCCAACAACTTGTGAATAAAAACCTTTCTTTTCATTTAACCAATTCTGCAAAAGTGATATAAAAGGCTTCCTTCCTCCAAAGTGATATAAAAAGCTTATTGGCATTAATCACTCCAAATGATAGTCATTGCCACCAAGGGGGCAATTACTTTTTCACAAAGGACCAAGGAAATTAAAATATTTGTTTTCTTTAAGTGAAATATATATATATAAATATATTTCACAACTTTTCTTTGTGTTTAATGATGTTAACTTGTTTTCTTAAAAAAAAGACGGAGAAAATGTGAGGGGACAACTCATTTTTGTATGCTCATGTTAGCTATTAACAGAAAAAATAAATCTCTAAAAGTGAATTTTTACATAGACAAAATAATGGAAACTTTGTTGTCAATTTCCATTTTTAACTCTCATGGATTGCTCTTGTTTTCCAAGTCTTCAACCTGCGTCTTTTGTCTGCTGCAGCTTTCCAGTAATGAGAAGCTTAACTTTTTCAGAATAAATATAGTTGATTAGCTTATCTATTTTTTTTTTTTTTTGGTTCAATGAAAATCTTTGGTAGCATACGCCAAACATAGTTTTAGGAGGTAATACATACAAAAAATAGAATGTCAGTGTGTTGCTTTTTTAACATTTTAATATAGGTCAAACTGCTTTTGGTTTCCTCTTGTCTTTATGTTTATATGTACAAAAATCCAGTATTGCTTGAAAATATTGCTAAGCAATGCATTTTTTAGTTGCAACAGAAATAATTGTATTTTCTTGCTGCAGCTCCATTTTATGTGACTCACAATACCCATACATTGTAGGAAAAAAATTGTTTTTCTGGCCACTTAAAATTCATTTCATTTTCATCTCAACAATTCACATGCTTTTGTTTATTTCCTGCTACTGTTGAAACCTTGTGTTTAGACACCTGCTTCCCAACACAAGTTGAAATAATACATAACGTTTTAGATATTCAACAATGTACACAAGCATGTAATGCTGCTTTGGTCTACATTTTGCCTGAATGGTTTTCCATTAAAGTAAACAAACAGTGAAGAGAAGAGAGAGACACAGAAGTATTCCGCTTCTTTCACATACTCACTGAATACAAACAAGCGAGCTATCACATACAAACAAAAACAAATTATGCACTGGGAAACACTATCCACCACCCTGCATTATTCCGGGAACTTGCTTTGACTGGAAACGGTAGGTAGGAAATTGCTGTCTGCTTAGGATAAAAACAACTGAAAATGGTCCGGCTGTTACAGATGATTAGTTGCTACAGAACCTCTATTGGTAAGATCATTTACCATGAAATTAATTGTTAGGACTTGAACTTCCACTTATTGCCTTTTCTGTGACTGTCCTGTGAGGAAAAATAAACATGTTTTTGATTTCTTGGAACATGTTTTATACAGTGGCAATATCAGTTATTAGCTGTAAAAAGCATCAGTGATTGATATAAGTATTTATCCTTTTTTTTCTTGTCTCAAAGTGATAGTGTATTTGTATTTGTACAGCAGCATACAATGTGTACACATTAAAATTAAAAGCATTGAAAAAATAAAGCTGCACAGTGGCGCAGCCGGTAGAGCTATTGCCTTGCAGCAAGAAGTTTTCCCAGCCCGGGGTCTCTCTGCATGGAGTTTGCATGTTCTCCCGGTGCATGCGTGGGTTTTCTCTGGGTACTCCGGCTTCCACCCACAGTCCAAAAACATGACTGTCAAGTTAATTGGTCTCGCTAAAATTCTCCCTAGGTGTGAGTGTGTGAGTGCGTGGTTGTTTGTCCTGTCTGTTTCTGTGTTGCCCTGCGACAGACTGGCGACCTGTCCAGGGTGAACCCCGCCTCTTGCCCGGAACGTTAGCTGGAGATAGGCACCAGAAACCCTCCTGACCCCACTAGAGACAACGGCGTTAGAAAATAAATGGATGGACGGGTGGATGAAAAAATAAAATACATCAAAATTGTGCTGCTGTTGTCTATAGGATTTAGATGAAATAGTATCTTTGACATTAGGTAATCGAACACATAACATTTCAAAAGCATCAGGGAGTCATGGCTAAGGTATGAGTGGAACTGGTTGGTCAGCATTGTCTCTAAACTTCCTGCATGCACCAGAATCCAGAATCTGTAGAAGCCTACCCTGGCCGTTACCTTCCTACACAATGGTCCCTTTGGGCTTTCTCTTATTCAACTGGATTTCTTCCAGAACAATTCCAACCGGGCTGATCAGCAAACAGAGGGAGGAGTTGTGAAAACTGACGTTGATTTTCTGCTCTGTTTTAGAGTTGTAGTCTGACTGCAGTTCTAGCAATGGCAGCAGAGGAAGTGAAAGAAGGCATTCAGTCCGTGTTTTCCACGCTTCCAAATGCTGAATGAACATCAACAGCCATCTCAGTTGGTTCAACACTTCTCTCCTCACAGTGAGCGACGGTCGTTTATAGGCAATTTGTGGTAAACTTCATGGAATGAACTAGTGTATTGCATACAGCCAAACGTTTAGCAATTGAGTAAAATTTAAAACTTAAATTGACTCCACGCCTCCAGCAAGCAATCATCTCTCACTAGCCAAGGGTCCAGTCCTTCGAATAAAATGTCGAACAAGGGGCTATTTTTAACCAAACTAGTGTTTTTTGCTTTCAACTCAAATTATTCACAAGAAATGCTGAGTATTACAAGATAACATTTTACATTCTTAAGTCCATAGAAGAAGAACGTAGTTGTGTTTTCTAATGTTTAGGTACCTTTAGTCTTTCTCATGCAGTTATCAAACATTATTTTCTACTGGGACACATGAGCTATTGTTCCAGCACATCATTTTAGTTTCTGTATTCAATTACAGCTTCATCCATTCAGTATTCAAAAACAATTTTTAATATTATGCTATAACTGCAAAGCACTTGTTTGAACATATGGGTTAAGTTTTTATTTATTTATTTTGTTCCCCTTTGATCAGACTACTCTAACCACACGCTAACTACATTTTCTTTGTATCCTGCAATATCAGAGTAAACAGTTATTGTCCACAGTATTAGGCACTTTGATAAGTCGGATTAAGCTTTAAATCATAATTATTTTGGATAATAAAGAAGCTTATGTCCTGGATTAGCTCTATATTTTCACCAAATTTTATGAGATTAACACACTACTCATAATGATATTTTCTAATTAGTAGACAATTAAATTTAAACTAATTTGTTGTTAATATCAAAAGGAACAGTGCAATATAAAGAAAAAAAATAGGATTGAAAGCAGCAACTTGGGTTTAAAAAGTTTTTAAATGACCGACTTGTGTTGGATTAGTAAAAACATTTTCAAACTGGCTTGTTGATATAAGAGATTCTTATAAGTCAGAATTAGTACTTTGTTTTTTTTGTTGTTGTTCCAAATAACTGAAATACTACTAATGTGGTGACAAGACCTTTCCTGTCTTACTCTCAAACGCTTTTGGAGCTTATGACTTACCATGCTGACTTTTCATTGTAACATCTCTGCTTGACCGTGTCAAGTGTAAAAAATATTAAAATGAATACTTCATCTTAGAAGAAGATATATTCATATAAAGCTTGATAAGTGATGATATTAGGTTTTGGAACATTTTCCTGAAACTATGAGTTTCCCATTCGGATTCAAAATCATTAAACATCTGTTGTGCTGGATCATAACCAGATCCATTTCCTTTTAGAGCTGCATTGTGGCTTTGGTGTTTGATGTAGTCTTGTAATAGCAAGAAGTTTCAGGCGTAGAATATGTCTGCGTCAAGTTTGCATGCTGTTATGGAGCATGCATGGGCTTATCTCGAGTAATCTAGTTTCTCCCAGTGGTTAAAAACCATCCTTGAGGGGATAATAGGACAAATTGCCCTGAGGTATGAGTATTCGTTTCAATGTCACATGTCTCTGTAGTGGCGCCGGTGCACTGCGATGGACTGGCAACATGTCCAGTGTGTAAACTGCTTCTCATCCATTGACCATTAGAAAAAAGGAACCAGCCTCCATGACACTGCACAGGAGTAAGCTGGTATAGAAAATGACCTAATGGATGACTGCATGAATGTGTCTGTCTTTCCATGATATGTGTGTCTGCGCTCCTTTTATCAGGCAACCAAGTAAGCTGAACTCGCAGAAGAAAAACAGACACCTTTGTCATTGCATCAAAAGACTTAGAAAGTAGATTGTCCCAAGTGAAAATAAAGGTTGTTTGATAAAGCCTTTGTATAAAAAGAGTGAATGCCCGATAAAATAGTTTCATGAGGATGTCATTTGAACAAAGGCCCGCAGAGAACAATGGTCAGGATGGCAGAAACTGCCAAGGAGGAAGAGTCTCTGGAAATGTTGTCTTTTATCTGTCCTAGAGTCCTTTAACGTTTAGATTTCTGAAGAAAACAACTAAACATGAACAAGCTGCTCTGTGTAATAGCATGTTTGGTTGTTACATTAAGAAATGTAGTTGAGAAGTGGCAACAGAGATAAGACCTGGATATTTTGAAAATGGCACAAGGGACAAAGAACATGGCTAATGATGATGATCTCATTATGGTAGTGGCCGCCCGATCTGTTGTCTTTGTGACATTTTGGAGGATATCTTGCACAAGAATAAAATTGATATTTGATGTCCCATGACAAGAAAAAACATTTTGTAATTGCTATAAAAATGTATTTCTTCAGTTGCTACTTTCATTTAGGTCTAGTTTATGATCGTACACAGAGAAAACTAATACTGGTTATTTTCTGCCTCAAAATAAGGGCTAATGGTCCTGGTCAGTTTTCAGTGATTTAGTAATTAATAATAATAAAATGCAAAGCTACATTTAGCAGAGCTCAAAGTTCCCATCTAAATGCCAGTTTAATGAGGGATATACATAATATATGTTTTGTTTCTTCTTTTACTACAGCTAAATAGAATTACGAAAAGAAATGTACTGAAATGTAAACAGAAAAATGAAGAAAAAATTGCATTTGACAGATAAAGCTATATAACAACATTAATAGAAAATTGGTTATTGGGAAGATAGCACAGTTTCCCCAATTTTTCAGAGTTTAAACACAAGAACTCTTTTCACATGGGAGCAGTGGAGGCAGAATAATTTAAAAATAGCCAATTGTTGGCAGCATATTTGGGATTGTTTCTTTTTCTAACTCAGCAATTTTGTCTTAGTTCTTCTGCTATGGGCTACAAAAGATAAAAAAGAAAAATGAGTGACAATGTATCAATGTAAAATAATTTTTTGTTGCATAAACCAATAAATACTGTTCACCAGTGTGACACAACTCACCTGATTTAAAGCTGTAAAAATCTTAACCTTTACATGAAAAATCAAACTCCCTGGGCAGGAATGCGACCCCCAGAGTTCAAAAGGCCAACAAACTCTCTGGGGTATTAATTTGATGAACAGAGGGAAGAGAATTAATTTCTTGTCTGTTATAAGGGAAAAAAAAAGTCACAAGCATTTCACAATTGCATAAATATCTTTCAAATTTGAGAAATTCACATCAACTGCCAACGTCAAACAGACCTCCCTCCTGCATCGATTTACACTTGATCCCTCAAAGCCGGATAATCGTGGCTGTGTAAATAGCCATTATTTACACAAGATAAACAGAGAGCCAACTAAACAAATATGTGCTTCTGTACCTATTTGATGTAATGAAATCACAAATAGGATTTCATGACGGCTAATAGGGTTGTAGGTTATTATGAATCACAGAACATGCTTTGATTATTATTTATTTTGCACATGTACACATCATTTTTTTAACAAATTATTTCATGCAAAGGTAGAATTTGATGTGAATTAAATGAAAATTAAACACACTCCATAACAAAAAATACCACAGAACAGGGACTTCAGAGGACAGTGTGGTGAGTGCGACACCTAGATCACATGAACTGTTACTCATAAACACATCAAGCTTTCCCATTCAGTGCTCAGGGCCTCGTCCGCTCTGCTCTATAGTTAACTGTCTCTGAGTGTCAAATCCTTCATCCTGATGCAGCAGACACACATAGAGAAGAATTGCTGTGTCTCTCATTTTACGGTTGTAGATGTCGGCAGAGGGTGGAACTGAAGAGTGAGTCAGTAGTAGTTAACTTTGTAGCTAATGCTCTGTGGCAGTTGCACAGGTTTCCTCAGCTCTGCTTAAAGCGCAGAGGAGAGCTGGTCGAACTACAACCGTGTCACAGTTCTCACTCAGGCAAGCCAGGTGATTTAGCAACATATTGAAGTTGGAATAAGGAGGCAGTGGGAGACATAAAGCGAAAGGCTGGTGAAAGCTTCATCAGAAAAGGCAAGAGGTCACTGCAGGGTACAGAGGATAAAAGAGAAGAAGAGGCCAAGATGTCCGTATTTAGCCCCAGGTGGTGTTAGATAGCATTTATTATAGATGAAATTTCATCCTTCTCAAAAAGTCAGTTCAGATGAAGTCTGTTTAGTTAATGATTTTTCTCAGTTTTGAGAGACTGGAATGTACAATGTAAAATCCCATATGCCACAGTTGGTGCAGTGCATACCAATCTTAAGGAGTTGGAAAGCTTTTTGAGACAGCTAGATGGTGGTGCCATGTAGAAATGTGGTATACATGCTCAGGCAGTGTTTGCGTTTCAAGTTCTCAGCTTTAGGCAGTTGTAGTGTCAGACTTACTTAGCTCAACTAGCTGTGTGCCTGTTGATTGCAATTTTAGCCTGACTTCAGGCACTAGAAGAAGAAAGATTCTAAGAGGAAATTATCCTTAAATGGTTGTTTTTTTTAAGTCTAGCTTGTCAAGGAAAGAACATAGATTCCAGCTAAAATGACCAAACCACAAGCTATAGCTAGTTAAAATAGAAATATTTATTTCAATGGTGGCATGTTTTACCATCTTTTTATCCTAGAAATTCTCATTACAGTGGATTGTTTTTAGTCTTTAGCAAAAATGTAGGTTTTAGGGATGAAGTAAATTCTAATGCCCAATAACAGGTGTGTGCTCTAATTATCTCCCTGAACATGCAAATGTTCAAACATTTATTTCTTTTTTATTGTATCCAACAGCACATTAAATTTACAAATTTGTCTATTTTCAAAAATCCCAGATTGCAAAATAAAGTAAGGTGTAAAGTGTGCTTTTTCATTTATTAAAAGTCGGCTGGTGTGTGGTTTCTTAAAAAAAGATGCAAAATGAGACAACAGAAGTCACGTTTGTTACCTCAGCTGCCAAGTTTAAAATATCACTTTTGAGACGGTGTCTATTGAGAAATAAGCTCCACAATCAATCAATGATTTGTGTTTTTAATGAAACAAAAGAAAGAAAAACAAAACAAAGAAAAATTAATGAACAAGACATTAAAATAATCCCTGAACACATTTTCAATATATGTAGTGTATCTACAAATCCGCATAAGTCCTTTTAACACAAAATAATCTCAAAATAACAAACAGCTCTAATAATCACAAACCCAAACATTGTTGTGTGAATGAACAACAAGATGCACACTAGTGTTAGACATAACTTTATGTACATAAACAAAAAAACAAACACACACAATGTGCCCTTTCATCCAAGCTTTCAATTTGGGAAATGGGTCAGATGTGACTGAGATCTATGCATCTTTGTGTTTATCTTTGTGAGTTTGTATTTGTGTCTTTGTGGCACAGCATACGAGAGTGACTAATCAAGTTTCATTGTGATCATGGCAGAATGCAGATGTTTTTCCCAACTGTCTTGCTGTGATTTAATGATGAAAAGCAGAAGGCAGAGGAATTCGACTCTGGAGAGGTGGCAGGAGCAAACTGCATCAATATAGGAGTCAGAATAAAAGATGCAGAGATTGTGATTTATATGTCACTTTTTATTTCAGTGTTACTTACAGAAAGGCGTTTGGAAACTGTTTGTATCTTTGTGTCTTTCATCTTTTTTTAACATTTCAAAAATATTTTTTCTTAACTGTTTTTCATGTCATCAAAATAGAGCCTGACTGAGACTGCAGCATTTTATACATGAGCCCAAAGGAAAACTCCATGCTATGTTGACTAGAGGCAACGTCTATCAGCTGTTAATGTGTCACTAGATTTGATGTTTTATTGAATGTAGCAGCTTGTCACAACTGGCGGAAACTCTGTGGATCAGAGTTTCATACTTAAGTGCTCTTGCAAAAATTGCATAATATATATCAAAAAATGATTCAGCCTATTGTCTTTATGTTCTAAGGTTAGGGGCAAATAAAACTGTATGGTCAGGTCTGTGTATTATTAATTAAGTCATTTAACAATGTTACGCAAAGCCGTAGAACAGATTGTAGAAGGAGAAAAAAAAAATCAATCAATGCCAGCAGTGGAACGCAGAAGGGGGGGAAAAAAACATGCATTTTCTAAAACGACCAGCAGATGGCAGAGCACCTTTGGTGTCTTAAAGAGAGAGCAGGGCAGAGATGGGGGGGGAGTAAGGAGATCTTTTGGCGAGTGAGTTTTGTTTTCCTGGTTGACTGATCTCCCTTCGTGGTTTGATTGTGAGGATGGACTCGTGGGAAGTGTTCGTTCACCGCAGGTGTCAGGCTGCTGTTAGATAAGATTATTTGCGGTGGTGAGGAGGTTAGTTGCATTATTTGGTGTGCGTGTGCGTGTTTGCGTGTGCGTGCTGACACTATGTCCCGTGTGAGCTTCTTCTCATTAAATGTTGGCCTGATAGGAAGGCTATATTGTGTTCACTTGGAACACAGTACAACACAGAAGTTGTTTTGAACTTACATACTGAGCTCCATATGGTCAAACTCAGGAGGAGAAAGACACAGAGGCAGGGAGGGTTTTCACTTTCATAAACCCTACCCCCACCCTTTTTTTTTTGTTAAATTAAATTAAGGTGTTGCTGTCTAAAGTCTGAGTGTAGTTTTTTTTTTTTTTTTTTGCAGCAGATTTTAATGTGAAAGATATAATTTTTGAGTTAAGATGTAGTTTCACTTGGTGTGTGTATTTTTATAGCCTTTCTAGTGGTGAGCAAATTGTAACATAAAGGTGATGATCCTCTTAAGACTAGAAATAGCCAGGGGCACATTGTAATGGTTTACAGTGATATTTATTAAGAAAATGATGTTTTTATTTTGTTTTACACTGCAAAATGAGATTTTACCTTCATGGACTTAAGCCAAAATAAGAAACGGAGGGAAACTCAATTTTAACAATTTAAAAT
This sequence comes from Girardinus metallicus, assembly GCA_903067095.1. Taxonomy (NCBI): domain Eukaryota; kingdom Metazoa; phylum Chordata; class Actinopteri; order Cyprinodontiformes; family Poeciliidae; genus Girardinus; species Girardinus metallicus. The sequence goes on along the minus strand of CAEGAE010094565.1, from coordinate 3,223 downwards.
AAGTAAATAAAGTCAAGAACTTACCTCTCTAACTGAAAGAAAAGCAGAAAATGAAAGCTAAGCTATGTAAACACAGTCAGGTCTGGTTGGGTTTAGGAGAGAATGTATTAATGTCCAGGGTATGATTTGGCCACCACATGAATTGTGGCTTCATTCAAAATGAGGAGAAGATAAATACTGGGTTGTCCACAGCAGTAGTCTCCTCTTTGGTTTCCATTTAGTGTCTTGCTGTTCTTCCAGCTCCACCAATCAGGGAAAGACACCTGCACACCCAAATTAACATAATTAGTACGACTTTTATTACTCGTAACAATTTTTGGTTCCAGAGGAGCTGTATTAAAACGCGATTCCTTTACATTTGCAAAATTACAGATCTGCAGCTATTGTATCCTCTATTATTTTATCAATAGATATTTTTTTACAACAGGACACTATTGCTTTTCAGCAAGAAGGTCCTGAGTTTGATCTTTCATTACATGGATTTTGCATGTTTTCCCTGTGCATGTGTAGGTCCACTCCGAGGACTCTGACTTCCCCTCACTGTCCAATTAGATGGGACTCTGTGTGTGTGTGTGTGTGTGTGTGTGCTTGGTTATTTTGTGTGTCTCTTTTTTGCCCCATGATGAACTGCCAACATGTTCATGTTATACCCCGCCTCCCACACAGCGATCACTGGACATAGAGCACAAGCCTCACCCAAACACGGAAAGGATAAGAAGACATAAATGAGGAATGGATGAATTTATTTCTTTTTGCCCTTTGTTCTAACTTACATCTTTTCTACATTGGAACTGTACATGCTCACTTGCACATTCATATCCCAGGCTGCCCACCACAGTCTGGTCAGTAGTTTCCTTTTTGCATATAATTCTTTCCAGGAAATGTTTGCTACATTTGTCAGGTTCTCTGCTGCATCAAGTTAGACTTTTGTTTGTTCTTTCAAGGTACTGCTGGAGTTTGAAGTAATTAACAAAAGAATAACCTAAAATTTGTTTTTTCTTGTGTCTGAGTGCAGTACTGTGCCCTTTAATCATCAGTTGCTCTTTTCTGAACTATATCTTCAGTGCTAAATTCATTGGCAGTGTAGCTTTTCATACATATTCTCAACTTCAGAATTTCTTAGAATACAGAACCAAATTTTCTCTTGGAGATAGTTGGAAATTTATGCAGAAAGATGCTCAGAGCAACCAGATTCAGTCCGTGCTGTGCATTATTATAGCATCCTTATTTGAACTTCTTTCCTTGTTTTCTTTTTTTTTCGTTGTTGTTGTTAAAGATTTTTTTAGCCTCTCGTGGTCTTTATAGAACACTAAATGGACAGGAAACTGGGAGGAGAGAGAAGGGAAAAACAACAATAATTTGCCCAATGAACTCAGGACAACCGGATCACAGACTACAGCATGGTGCACATGCTGATCCATCCAGCTCTCTTAAACAGTTTTCTTTTTACCTTAAGCTTGTAATCTAGTTTGCTCATGATTGCTATGGATGCTACATTAGCTTGTTACTGTAATAAGAACGACTGACGACATCCACAGGTATAACGGACATCTTCAAAGTTATTGTTGACATTGCACTGTGATGCTGTTGTGTATGCTGGATGAAATATAAATGAGGCATCGAATCAAAGAGTTGCTTAGAGTAGTTGTTTTCAAACAAGTTCTTCATCTTGCTTAAAAAAATCACTTTAGCAATACAAATTTGGCTACAAATATTCATTCAGAAAAAAAGTTACCCTTTAAAATATAGTCACCAGTTGGTTGGTCAAAAAATATTTTTTTTTCTGAAAGGTACATCATTCCAGCTTTGCAACAGCTTAAATATTCATAATGATTACAAAACTGAGAAGAAGCCATTAATTCAGTTTTGATTCCTGGAGAATATGTTTATCACAGTTTTACACAAACCCGTCCACTTTGACACATTTGAGACACATTTCCTCACAGGTAGGAGAGCACCAAAGCGTGAACATTTTCTAAAGTAATTTTCCGGTTTTGTTAGAATTTAAACCACCCAGCAGATCAGTTGTGCTATTTGCTTTGTGTTTGTTAAAGAAAGTGTGTTTGGTCAGGCAAATTATAAAAACAAGCGGATAATAAGGGTTAGCAGGCATGATAAGCCATAATATCTTGTAAACTGGCAGCAGGGATACTTTAAGCCGGTCTTATGCTAATATTACCACGAGTGACTGTCAGCTAAAGAAAAACACAAATACCTTCAAACATGCTTAAACCCATTAATAACCACATGCACAAACTCAGACAGAAAACTCTCGCAGACATAGATAGCGCATGACATATAAAGCTGGAACATTATTTACTTTGTTTTTGTTTAGCATGAAATTGTACACAAAGTGAAATAATGAATTGTTCAATTATTGTCTGACACTAAATATTAATGCTTTCTTACAAATAGGGCCCCAAATGGATTCTCTTTAGTGCTTTAGCACTAAAGTGCAGCAGATACATATATCGACCTGTCTGAAATAGATACATGTTGCATTTGCGAATACTGTATAAGTCATGTCATAGTGAGAAACTGAGTCAGAACATTGCCGTTCTCTTCTCTGCACTTTGTCATGTGAGCCATTTTATCGTAACTTGACAGACACTTTTTTTCTTTATGTATTTATTACCTATATGTGAAAATACATGTTTAAAATACGATCATCTGTATTTTTAATTTATTCATTGTTTTGCAATATCACAGTGCATTTGTCTTTGACGTGAATGTACACTTAAGGCCAATGTCGTTGGCATTTGCAGGAAGATAAACATTTACAGTTCCATTTAATTAGGTGCAGATACACCAAACATGCCATCTTTAAGGCTTCTCTTAAAGATGAAAACCAGTGACTTCGCAGTCACTGGTTTTACATGTGCACCACATAGCTCATGTAAAACTGATAACTGTGCTCTGGCTAATTAGCTGCACACAAACAAACAAAAGAGAAACCTTCTTTAAAGATGGGTTATCCTTCCCAGCTGAACTGTTGGTACGTCATCTTCATTTGAAATGCCACATCTGTTCATCTGCCTCTCTATAATTGCTAACAGTGACATTTATCCAGATTCACGCTGCTTTACAAGACCTTTACCTTTATTTAATTGTGCTGGATCTTCGACTTTCGGTTGTCATTGTTAAACTCTATCTATCTATCTATCTATCTATCTATCTATCTATCTATCTATCTATCTATCTATCTATCTATCTATCTATCTAT